>BLFK01000010.1:1943178-1965678 GCA_014634185.1 Astreopora myriophthalma
AAAGAATAAGATAAAATATTTGCCTTTTTGGCTATAAGCACGACTTCCACTGACTGCGACAGCTTGCAAGGAGAACCTTTTACCTAGTGTGTTGATTGAATTTTTATTATTTGCCAAGGCTAAAAAAGTGAAAAGCGACGAAAATTCGTTCATCACTCTCGTTTAAACAAAACCCATATTGTCTGCTTGTCCTAGATTTTACCAACGAAAAAAGAAAATTTCAGATGAAATGTTTAAAATTGTTGGGTTTTTTTCTTTGTTTCTTAAGGTTACATGTAATGGCAGCATCGTTTCCACGTGCAACTGTACATGAGTGAGTCCGATTCACTCAATAAAAAAAAAAACTGTAACACTGCACTAGCACCCCTCAGTTCACTCGATTCATTTAAGGCATAATCGGAAACGAACAGGTCGCCAGTGGCTCGCATGATCGGAGGCACATAAGCCACTGATCAACAGCACTGAACAAATGCGAGCATTCCTAACTCTATCATTGATTTCTAGATACATTTCAATTTAATATTCCCCTGCTTTAATGTTTCCCTGGCACCCATTGGTATTCTTGGGTAGGTGGGGGTCTTGGAAAGTAGAAAATGACACGGCCAAGAACCCCTGAAATTCTTTTATTTATTAGTCCCTTTAAACCTCTTTTCCTGACAGATAAACAAAGCGAAGAGAAAATGAGTTTATCCCCAGACCGCTTGGCTGGGGATAAACAGCAGAACATATCACCATTAATCAAGGTTACGTTAATCATTTGTGGATGTGATCCCCGTACAAAGGGATCTAAACCCCTTTCATCCTTTTGCGAACTTCTCAATGAAAATTCTGAAAATTAAGTAAATATTTAACCCTAAAACTAAGAGGTATATGATACTTTGCAAAAGATCTTGCAAACAAAAGGAAAAACAAAACGAATAAACGGGGGGGGGGGGGGGGGGGGGCGAGAATAGAGGCCTAGGGGCATCAGATTGTGACAATGAAAACAGTTTTCGGTGAACCAACAGTGAAGTCATGGAAAGATCTGCTTCCCCTTTAATGAAAAACTTCAATTTACATGAAGAAAGGCTCACATCGTTTTCCTTTCCAATCAAACATCATAGGAATTGACTTTCAACAAGTGATATCGAAAAATTCAAAGCAAATGGACAAATATGAAATACAGAAATAGGTGAGAGTTTTTAGATGGGTAAAGTTCTTCATGAACATTTTGTGTTATTAAGACTTGACAAATAGTAAAAAAGATACTACACTCCGGGGCGATTTAGCTATTTTAGACCCTACCCTAGTTTTATCTAGGAAAAAAAGGTGGTTAAAAGAGACGTGGGTGTGAGCATAATTATATCTACATACACTGTCGATACGAATAAAAGACCTTGATTTTTGTAGAATGACACCCGACCTATTAATACGTCGTTTGCAGGCAATTTTTTTTAAGAGAAGCGTGTCGACTTTCTCTTGAAGATGGCGAGTTAATACAAGGAAAGCATACAATTTACGTTTGCCTAAAACGAGGCCGAACGTGAAATTTAGTTTCAAACGAAAAAATCAAACCAAATGCGAAATATTGAAACCGTCGGCTTCATAAAAGTTTTGTTATGCAATTATTAATAACGATTCTCGACGTGAGATGGAACTTCAGTGCCATTGAAAACTTCATCTCAAAGGTCCCGACTTTTCAGATGTGTTGTCTAAGTATTCACTTCTTTTGACGAGCTTTAACAGTGTGCGTTTTGGGAAACTAATGTAGCAACAGAGACGTAAATTCCCCTCCCAGCTTTTCGCTTCGTTATCTCCATATCAACAAAGTATAAGTGTGAAACTTACTACATGTCTTGTGATTGCAGATACAAATTTTTTCAACCTTAGTTACATGTTGAGTCTGTAATTACAGCGGCCCCCTGAGGGGAACGTGTCCAAAGTTCTAGACAAGCGGCGCTTGCTTTTCTTTCCAAGGAAAATGAACCAAAAAAAAAGACAAAAAAAAAATAATACTATGAATTCGCCTGCTACCTTGTTCCCCCCTGCGAAAAACAAACAAAAAAAAACAACCACAGCAACGCTTGTGCTAAGTATACAGAGAGAGCTAGCCATAGAACAACGAGTTTTCTACTAAGTTCATCAAGAAAGTAGTTGGTTTTGATTTGAACTGAGAAAATCTCAACGGAGCTTTAATTTTTGGGTGGGTAGACTGCTTTATAAAATAAAACCCTAAAAATGATATGCACGCGTCCCAAATTTCGTCTTGTAACAAATATGACTTCCTTGCAGCGAAACGCCACATGTATAGAGACGCTCTGACGGAGCCACCTGCTACGATCAACATTTTTAGATGACAGAAAGCTGAGAAAATTCAGCATTCCCGTAGGTTAAATCGTAGTGTTCACTTGCCCAGTCAGCGCAGACAAGGCACCCGCCGAACGAAAAATCCATACGCGCTTCAGAATCGCAATGGATGGTCGACAGGCACTCCTATCTCTTCACTGCATCTATGGACTACGAGCCACACTCCTTCCGTTTATCGCCTATAAGTAAGGGAAGATTTTCTGTTAGTCGAGGAGCCACGAAAGACGAAGCCAGAGAAAGATGGAACGGATGGATTGTGAGTTTGGGAAGAATCTCAAGTGGTAGGACTTTTTTTTGTAAATTACAGCATAACCGTTGAATTATTTGCTCCAACAGACTGAACCTTCGTTGCTTTTTGGACAATATCGGGAACTCATCGAATATTAATATGGAGTGTGGATTTTCTAAGATGAATACTTTAAACGGGTCAAGTTAATGCATTCAAAGTCTTCTATCAGAAACAAATTGATAGTGCTACCTGAAGGAAATATACTATTCAGTTCATTTAGTCAAGACGCTTCTTTTTCTTTATTTTTGTTCTTTAAATCAAGCATCATCTGATGCCAAATCCTCACTTTTCCTTTTGGATTATTTTGAACAACAATTGTATACTTCAGGATTTTTTCGGTTTAGGTTTACAAGTGAAATATTCGTAACCCAGTGCCTCATGTTTCGAAAAAAAAAAGGAAAATGGTCAGGCTTAAATAATCACAACAAAATGAAGAATACGATCTACTGACGAAAAAAAAATCATTCTGAAATATTAATCGGAAGAAAAGCCAGACCGGCAGTAATTCTACTGGATTGGTACAAGAAATCGACTAACAATGTTATCCCATATATTTACGAAACTTGATTTCGATGTAAATTTGTTTCATTTACATAAAGACAGCGGATTCAGCTACTATGTCCTAATCTTTCTATCGTTTTCTTCTTCCAAGGAACCGATGAGGATCCCACCGACCATCTTGCAAGTGTTATGCAACTCAACAAGCACAAAGCTTGTTCAAGCATTCATGCTCAAGTTTTAACTCAAACAACAAATTCTGATAATATATATCGTTCTTTATTTACAATGTATTATCGGTATGTTGCGTATACGACTGCTTCCACAACAGGGTTATTTTAAAGCTTAATTAAACGTTTGATTTTGGACACCTCAGCTCATATCTATAGCGTCACAACATGTTAGAACACAACTTTTGCTGTGATTATGCGGGCAACAAAGATCGTTCAACCTACAGATTTCAAACAGGAAAACGAATCACTGACCCGCTGTACGCACAGTACAATGCTAAAGGTAAAAGCCAAGGGAAGCGTATTGGTAGGTAAAAAAGTCTGACGAAGACGAAACACCGTACTTTTGCAGTAGCATACCAGCTTTTTCGAGGCGATATCAACCGCAAAGACTATTTCCAACCATAGTGACTCAAAATAGTTCAATGACTGCATAGTACATGGACATTGTTGTGGTCAATTGTAACACTAGGGGTGCGTTGGTAAAAACAACCGAAAACTGAATCTTATTCCCAAACTGCACTTGATTTTAGAATATGTGCTTCCTGCTTCGAGTTGGCCAGTAACTGGCACTCTTCGGTTGAGGGTTAGTTTCACTCAGCCATAGGGTGTTCAGTCAAAGTCAAAATGGTTGACAGACCAACTTCTCGGACATCTCGCTAACAGGCTGCCGCTACTTTTAGAAGCTCTGTGATTTCCTTAATTCAAAGGTGTAGGTCGACGGCTCTTGGCTGTTTTGCCATCGAATGGGGATTGAGTAAAATTGAATAACGGTTGCGTTAGGGCGATTTTAACAGATCTCATCAAATTCACAAAAACAACTCACGTTGGTTATCAACACCACCTTTGTACAAATTAAGAACACTAATCGACACAGAAAGCAGCTTAATATTGACAGCAATGGAGATACTAAGAAGCCGAACTTAATAAGACTATTAGCAAGCAACAAACTGAAATTGTGAAGCCAGTGTTACCTATAGAGAAGTGGAACAGCAATTGAAAGGGCAGCTCAGTTTTGGGACAAAAGAGAGAGAACTCTTGTTTCTGCCTCTTGCGTTTGGGAAATAGCAAGTAGCACAAATGCGCGTTTTGGCGGTCGTGAGATTTTTACCAGCGATGATGAAGGGGAAGTTTGAATTATCTTTTCGCATCCTTCCTTTTAGCGTGGAAGGAGTCCGCGGGCCTAATTTACTCGATCTACCAAGGTGCTAAGCGGGAGAGTCGGGCAATTTTATTCTCCCACTGCGTAGCCGTGCTGCTCAATGTCTTTCGGACAAAAGTTCTTGACTTTTGAGTTCGAAGATCAACTGTTATTTTTGAGAAAAGACAGCTTTGCTCCGTTTGCTGTTCTCTCTATCTTATTCGATTTTTACTTCAGATATAATACAATCTATCGTTTTAAGTTTATTGTCTTAAAAGCTATTCCCTTCTCTTGATCAAAGAGGTAGTAGTTGATCCATCGAAGCATGTACCGATCTATTTCCTAATCGAGCCACCTTCGTTTTATCTTTGAACGTCCTTAAAGCGGCCTTAATCCGCAGATAGCATGCAACGAAAATGTACGAAACTTTTCCTATTGTCCTTCTGTCCGGTTGTAAATCCCTCATATTACCGATCCCAGCAATATCTTGGTTGGTGTCAGCAGCAAGTTTCGATTCGTTCGGTAGTAATTTTTTTCAACGATGCCTGCCCGTAGATAAAACAAATTATTTGGTTTCGGAAAGCGATTGTTCACTGGCACATAAAACGGGATTATTGTTCTCAGCTAATTCATGACAACAAAACACGACAGCAGTTGTTTCTCTCAGTTCGTGACTTATTTGCATTTGTCTGTTATATTTGCTTCACTCCAAACTCATTAAAAACAAAACTCATAGTCTTTCAACCCTTATTTAACAAAGACAAAAGTTGCTGACGCTTTCAGGTTGTTCATGTTAACAAAGGCTATCGATGCACAAAAAACACTAAATGTTTGCTCATTGTCTGGCAGTCTAAAACAGTCTATAAGTGTCAAACGAGGTGACAATGAAATGGAACTTTTATCAGACTTTTCTATTATCGACATAAAAGAGAGGCGGTAAATTTTGTACAGAGTGCGGGTTCGTGGAGTTTATCGCTCTTCACTGAGCCTTGTGGAAGATGTTAGAAGTAAACAATTATGTAAAATCTTGCTTGCTTAAGCTGTTTTACAACCGAAGACAAAACGCGAGGAACGAAGAATTGGGGCGCCCATCAACTAGAAATTATTCCAAGACCAATTTTGGATATTTTGCCGGAGCCAAAGACCGGCAATACGAAATAGGTAAATAAAAAAAAAGCTCTCTGTAACGTACTCTAGTTGAAATAGAACAAGAGCGCTCGACAAATTTTTGAGGAAATACATGAAATTAATCGCCTCTGATATTTGAATTAAAATGCGATGAAAACTGTTTCCTTTAACCGGATCGCAAGCGTTCGTAACCAGTGACATTAATCGGTACACAAAAACACAAGGCAACTAGAGTCAGGTCTTCGGAAACCGGGAAACGGCTGCTCGAGATGCTGAAAAAAGAAAAATCGTTGGAGAATTTGACTATGATTTAAGTATAAAGAAAAGGCCGTCCTCCTCAGCCTGGTTACGAAAAAAACAAAACAAAACAAAACAAAAAAAAAAAACTTTCCCAGAATTTCCTGGTTGGGTGCTATTTTTACAGTTACATGCATGATTTGCATGAACGGCCACATCATTTCAATTTAACGAAAAAAAAAGGAAAAAAAAAAAGAAAATCCACACATACGTTTTGTATCGTCAGGCTTAACACGTATTGATCTTTTCTGGGCCCTCACAGCCCAATAATTTGCAGGCCACAATTTGGAATTTCGAATAGTTTTAAGTTTACGAAAATAAAACCAACAAAATGGTGTATTCAGTTTCGACCCCTCAGTAAATTAAAATGCACTTAATTCTGTCAATAAACGTTTATCTAAGCAAGGAGCAATGAATTTTTAAAGTGTCCCCGATAATTGTCCTTGCAACGAATACCCTTCGCCAGCTATCAATGAGTTATTTGTTCTCTGTGGCAATTACGTCTGTGTTATAGATATAGGCGGTATATTATTTTTCTAAAGTTTAATCGCTTTTGCAAGGCTTGTCTCCTTTTGTCAAAGAAAAAAAAAAAAAAAAACCTGGACGTGAGCCAGTTACTTAAAGTAAAGTAATCCAAGAGGAAGATTAATTAAAAAGTGTGGATGTGAAGAGGTCTTTGATGAAACGAAATTCTCGGTTGTCATATTCCAGAGGGCGCCTGCATGCGTGAAAAGTTGCTCGAGGGCGAATCAACTGATCAACGAATTTGACAGCTATTTTGGCGCCATTTCAGGTACAGGTGCCTCTTCAATCGCCACAAAGGAGCAACTTATGCAAAACGTGCGAAAGGCAAAATAGTTGGCCTTTGCGGTTGTATCCAAATTAACCAACTGTCTTGTACTTTATCTCTTGCTAATGGTTCTATCGTGCAGAAAAGAGCTAAAACACGATCAGGCCTGAAGGAAATAATCGGAAGTTGGTAATTTATAACCAGTTTCCGGTTGTTTTTGTGGGTGAATAATGTATTTCTACTTATAGAAAGGTGGTGAGCACATAATGCAGCCATCGATTTTGTTACCATTGCATGCATGGTGTTCGTGTGTGTTTCCATAAATTTCCCCCAGACATCTTGTCGATTGGGGAAAAATTCGTCTTTTCTAAAATTTTGTTTTTAAACAGGAAAACATAAGCGAAAAGGCAAAAACTTAATTATAGAGGCCTTAGGAAGACTGGTCTGTTTGTTTTGAAAGAAATAAGAAATAAAAGCGGTTTTCGGACTTGTGACCAAAACAAACTTCGACTGGTGTTAAAAGATCATAAAAAATCACAGATATGACAGTACCTTACAAAGCTAACATATCTTTTGAAACCACGTAAGACCATGCTAGAAACTTTGTAAGTGCTCAAATTTATCCCAGCCCAGCAACCTTAGAAGAACTCCGACCCGCGACTGACACCCAAAACTGATCTCCGAAAGTGTCTCCTGCAGTGAAAAATATCAAAATCAAGATTTCTCACATATCGTATGTAGCATTTAAATCCAATGAGGCAGCTAGAGTATTCTGAGTCCAGTGACGAAAAATGTACCGGAAAAAAAAAAAGAAAACCTCTCTGCTTGAATTGTGTGATGCCATTTTGTTTTCACGCGAGTTCAAGTTAACGAAAAATAATGAAGGAAAAAACTACAAATTAAAATATCACTGATATTTTAACTTTAACTTTGCATAAACCAAGGGGTAACAAAGAGATGTCACAAAGAAGCTACGCACTCTTACAAATGCCCTGCTTGTTAACAACGGCTTTACAAAGTACTCTTCGTCTGCTCGACCACACAGTTCGTTAAACAACCTTCAAGTGAAGCGAAGCATGTTGCCTCAGAAACAAAGCGAGCACGGAGCCTGTTTCCGTATAATTTCAGTTCGGCATAGACACAGACATTCATAATTCAAAGCGGGTGCCTTTTGGAACAATAACTATCCAACCGCTTTGGTAATATTGAAAAAACGCAAGGGTAAAATCTTGCAATTAAACTTCGCCGCAACTTTTAAGATTCGATTTAATTTAAACTTATAAAACCAGTCAGGACATCATGCATGTTTGTAAACTTTTTTTTTAGAAAACACCTGAAATGTTAATATGGTCTACACACTTTTTTTTCGTCTCGAAACCATACTTACATGTTAAGCATGAAAGAGTCGATTGCGTACAAACTGCAACATATAGCTTTTTCTGGGTCAAACCTCTTTTGCTTTTAATATAGCATTCACCCAGAAAGGCAAGAGCGAGTTTACAAACACCAGTGGCCATTTTTCCAAATGTAAATTTTCACATAACGAAGATATCTAACAATAAACGTCAATTCATAAAAGGCTGAATAAAAGAAAGAAAAAAAAAATGTTGGTCGTCCCTAAGATTAAACCAGGAATCTTCGAACAAAAATGAAAGAAACTGCTCGAATGCCTCGCTTTTATACTGAAAGAGTCACCCATGTTGTAAGTAATTTCATTTTCAGAGAATAGCGTTTAAAGTATAAGGAAATTTAATGCGTCGGACGGAATGATCCGTTGTATGATTGAAATGTTTGGAATGATTCCTCCAACGGCGAGCACCGCTAATAAGGTTTCTTAACTTCAAGCAGGCATGCTGGTGTGTGTAAAAACATCACTAAATGAAACATCTTAACAAGAGGAAGTAAACAATCTCACCCGAAAAAAAAAACTCATAAGAAAACCAAAATGGTCGCAGGATTAAACTCGAAGAGCTGTACTACAAGCAGGGTATGATAAACAGTACGAAAGGCTGCATTCAAATATGGCTCTATTTCCTGCACATTTTACTCTGTTGGAAGAGAGTTTAATGAAATGATTTCGCGAGATTTTTGCGGTCAATTTCACGAAGACTTCGCGGGCTTCCTTGGGAAGTCGACGTGAGCCCGGTTTTTAATTTCTTATTTCACGGTTGTTACGGAGCGATTAAAGAAACTTTACCACAGTGAAGTTTATTAAAAAGTTTTCCACATCTCGGGTGGAGCGCTCTCGAACCGGATACATACATAAGAAAGTTAACAGTGAATAGAGATGTAAAAAATATGATGGAAATGCGGGACCATTTACTTTCCTTCTTGAATAAAGTAATTTAGTATAAATGAATAGACCCCTCCGAGCCAAATTTGCTAAATTCTGGATTTTTGGCACCAATCAAATTTCCGAGCCAAGAAGGACAATTCACGATCTGTAGGCTTTATTTCATGGAAGTCAGGGAAATAATTGAGACAGCTGAGCAATATTGGGTGATGAAAACATCAGCAGGTGGAGACATCCGCTCGCTTGATAAAGACTGAGAAGTTAAGACGTAGAAGATAACTCTTCCTTTAATATACTACTACTACCACTACACACGAGACAGTCCAACGTGGCAAGAATATCCGCTGAGCGATACTCAGAAACGACTCGACCAGACTGGAGAGGCATTTGATAAGTCAAATATTGCACATACAAACGCTCCCGGGCCTGTTATGTTGTCCTTTTACTCAATATGATTGATATCACTGCAATTAATGAACACAGAGAAAAAATGAAATGTCTTTTGATCGAGCAAGGTTACCCTTTCAGTGGACTTTGTTTACAAAGAAAATGACTTGGTGTTTTACAAGCGGGTTATTATGTCATATAAAATCGTGTGTCTCCAGGCTAAACCCACTTTTATTGCTTATCTAGACATGAATCAATTTTTACACGCGGCACCAGGGGCCCACCAGCATTTCCCTATTCTTATGAAAGAGTTTCCTTTTTCACGTTAATTCTCCCGCTTGCACTTTCATTCAGGAAAAGTGTCAAATACTGAATTGGCACTTAAAATTCAATAACCCATGCTAATAATTACCTTCTTCATAGCAGGGAAGAGTAGAAATTGTCTTTCTTCCTCTGATGAAAGTGTACAGCTTGCCTGCGTGCACTGCTAGGCTAGAAAAACCGCGGAAATTAGATAGACAGCGCTTCTGAATACATTCAATTACAGGAACGAGGGAAAGGGGAGCGCCCCGTGCAGTGGACCTATTTATACAAACTATTTTTATCTTCCTCCAACGATGAATAAACACTCTCACTGCACTGCGGTTCAAACTGCAATGAACAATGGCGTGCAGTGTAAGAATTGTACTTAGCAGTGGTAGTCACTTCAGCGCCGACATTAATTAAAATTATCGAGATGAAATTTCGTTCTATACTCATTTCTTCGGAAGGCCCTTGTTAAAACGTTGGCGACCAAGACAACTTAACATCTTTGTTGATTCATTATTCCGAGCACCAAAGCCTGAGATAACATCTGACATGTGCTTTTTTCGGTAGAGTTACCAACTTCGCCGGCTTAACGAAAGAAAAAAAAATACAGAGATAGATACATATATATATCGCTCCATCCCTATGGCCAGCGAGAGCCCTCTAAGGACAATTGAATGATAAATAGGCGCGAATTTTACGTCGCTTGCAAACCAAAGCCAAACTGTGGCGACTCCTGGCGATTTTTGTCAATACCATTGTGTCTCTCGGGGTGTTAATAAATTTATCGCGACAAACATTGCAGATAAGGCGCAAAGGTGTTAAATATTGAGAGACGATTAATTGCCGCTCTATCCCGTTAAGTCAGCTAGTAAAAACGTCAACTTTGACAGTTTCACAGGCGCCTTTGGTCTTTCTCAAGGGACCTTATTGCCGAGAGGTTTATTCGTAACACTGGTGAGTGACATCGCTTCAAGGTGTTTATTCTTTCCCGCTGTGCCTTTCAAATCGTGTCCCTCCCTATATGTCTATCAACGCAACCTCACCTGCAACGTAGCTGTTACCGAACGACAACATGTATTCGCGATGTTGCTCAGAATTATCTCGACGGACATGCCTCATTTTCTCAGAGATAGCACGCGACCCGCTTCCGATAAGCCTTTCTTAATCTCGAGCATGTTCGCGCGTTAAAAACTAACGAAACGGTTTGCGCTCAGTGCTAGTCAATAAGAATAGGAATGCCAAATATAGTGTTGTTTTCAGAAGCTATCAAACAATTAAGAACATAACCACAGCTCTGCGGGAGACGACTAATCATAATATTCACCGGGATCACTTTACTGCTCATGCGTGCTTTCTTGGCAGGACAATTGTCAGTCGAGTCTCACGCTGGGTCTTAACGGTGTAACATATGCTACTACACTCAAAACTTTCGCGTAGCCTCTCTGTAATAATAGTTTGAATCGTTATTATTTACACTTGCCTAGAAGCTGATCCATATTCAAATCCCAGGGAAGCCTTAAAAATGGACGGCGGTTTTGCCAAGCGGTATTCACTGCCAGCATTCGAGGGTGCAGTTTTAAGGTCCTCGTCAGCGAACAATTTGCCAACCACTTCGACCGCGGGATTCAACGAGTACAAGAAGGACTCGCCACTAGGCATGAATCATTTGTTAGACTCAGGGAGCCACCTTTCATCGATCAGATTTGCTGCAGCGCACAGGGCACAAGCCGAAGCTGTCGCCTTCGATCAAAAACCGCCTGGGATGCCTTCGCAGCAGACTCTCTACCATTCGTTTCCAGCGTATCGTCATGTTTCTTCTCAAGGCTTCCCACCCCACGAGTTTATCCATCACCAGGACTCGCACTTAGGATCTGCTAACACACCGAGCTCTCACTCGCTCGCTCTTCACGACCCCATCGCTTCCAACACACCCAATTACTCACATAGGCACAACATGTTCAGCTCGCCACCAACCGCTGCAATTCACGGAAACAACATAAACTACCATCACGCAGTGACGCATAAAGGCTTAGATGTCACGAGCAATCCGCATATACACTATGGAGCTCTTACACCGGGGCACGAGGCCACTTCTCCACACCACGGAATGCCACAGGTTCTCAACAATCAGCTCAGGTATCGCGGGGACTTTTACTCGAGAACTGATCGCTTTGGGCAAGGAGGTCTTGGAAGCCATTTCTTGGATCATGGCCCGCCTGGTTATGGAGGGCCAACAGGACCGGGAATGTATCACCTTCCTTTGATGAAACAAGCCACAAACCAAATCATGACTTGCCTTTGGATAGACCAGAACCCGGTTCAAGGAAAACGGAAACCGTGTGGCAAGCAGTTCACCATGATGCACGATCTAGTGTCGCATATCTCGGACGAGCATGTGAGCATCAACGACTCTAACCTCCATGTCTGCTACTGGCAAGAATGCGGGAGGAGCGGCCAGCCTTTCAAGGCTAAATACAAGCTGGTAAACCACATCCGAGTCCACACTGGGGAAAAACCTTTCCCGTGCCCTTTTCCGGGATGTGGGAAACTCTTTGCCAGGTCTGAGAACTTAAAGATTCACAAACGAACTCACACCGGGGAGAAGCCGTTCGAATGCGAGTTTCCCGGCTGCGATCGACGCTTCGCTAACTCAAGCGACAGGAAAAAGCATTCGCATGTGCACACCTCGGATAAACCGTACATCTGCAAAATCGAAGGGTGCAACAAAAGCTATACGCACCCCAGCTCACTGCGAAAACACATGAAACTTCATGAGACCGGTGGACTTAGGCCTTTGTCACCACCAATTTCTCAAACTAATGGACAGCGGGATAGTATTAGTTCAGACAGAGAGAGTCCTATAAAACCTTCTGCGAGGTCGTCTTCGCCTAGAGCGAGGGTAAACACAGAGAACAACTCAGAGTGGTACTCATGTTAGAGCTGGATAATTTGCAAGAAAGTTGGTATGTTGGATGCGGGTCCACCCGAAAGGCCATGTTTCAATTCGAAGCACAGGAAACTTTAGAGGATGACCAGATTCATAAAGAGCAAAAACATTTTACACAATGAGGTTTGATAAATGATATCACATAGGCTCGGACGCAATCTTTTCATCCGCCGCCACGGTTGTGGATAATTCACACAGTAGTAAATTAGGGAAGCACTTTTTAATTTCAAAATAAGACGTTGAAAGGAGAGTGCTCATAAAGTGCTGCCTCTGTGTCGATGAATTTTATTGCCTACACAGGTGCTTCATTCTTCGTCTAAATACAAAGTGTCCATTTACAAACAGCTGATTAACGGAGTTAAATGCGAATGTACGCCGACTTAGACACGCATACACGACAAACTTATGTAAAGCTTTCGTTGTGGAAAAGGCAAGAAAAAAATCTGCAAATCATTCCGGTTGCAAGAGACAAAACAATCAATGAACGGCACATGTAAGCCCAATAATGTTGCGGCTTTTCAGCCGTTCATCCAACAAACGAAGGTCGAATTTTTTGTATAATACGAAATTACAAAGTAGGGATGAAAAAAGTGAAGAGGTTCGGTATTTATTTGAAATAAGTCACGTTTCGTGAGGCGGCTCATAGCAATTACAAACATTCAGAAGCCATGCTGTTTCTACCGGTTGCCACTAACAGTAAACTCTTCTCGTGTCACGGAAATTGGCGCTTGAAAAAAAAAAAAACCCTCAAAACCAGGATGGTTTCAGCAGCATCTAAAAATGTTAACAACGGTACTTCAACTTCATCCAGGCGGGAGCAACATCACTACAAAAAAATTGCTCTTTACATGAGGCCGTTCGCGCAATCACCTACACTCCAGATCCAGTTAAAAAAAGAAAACAGTTTGTACTCCAAAACGATTTCCATTTCGCACAAAACAAAACCATTTAATTTATTTTCGTACCTTGAGAAAATAAAATGCAACTTATCGCCAAAATAGGTCTTTAAGATTTTTATCGCGTACCCGTGTTTAACAAGATTTCTTATCGTTGTGTACGCGTTAAGAGTGAAGACTGTTTAGCGTCGGTAATGAGTTGAAATATGGGTCGGGTGTTAATTAAACATGTATGGGCACCTTGGCCCTCCTTCCCATTTTATTCTCTTTCTTGAATCTTCCGCGAAGAATTACACTCGATATGACATCAAATACAAGCACAGCCAAGACGAACAAACATAGCATTAAACCGGCGATTTCTGGTCCCCATAAAGCACTCGAAACTAGACAAATCTCTCGACAGATTTATCAAGGCAACAATTCAAGCATGACTGCTTTAGTTTCAAACTCGATTCAGTTAATTCTGTGTGGTTACAATTTATCTGTCTGCTGATTTATAATTCGGTCGAATTCGAGGGCTACCTCTAAAAATTGCATTTTCACGATTTGCATTGTCAAAAACAGATTTTGGTTCCAACAGAAGCAATTACTTCAGGGAATCTTACCCATTTGATTCCAACAAAATGTGTCTAAATTGTCAAGTCAGTTTGGCTTAACTCGATAAGTTTACAATACTAAATGGTCTTGGGATTTTCAATAGACACAAGTTAAAAGAATGATGGGTACACCTATAAAAAAAGGATTCTCCTCGGTAGATAAGTGGGAGACAAACAGCTGGGAATTTATGTTTGTGCCGGTTGCTCTACAACGTTGCGTTCACAAAAAGTACCCCAGAGAGATTGTTGCCCCCTCGAAGATTAAAATTTCCGATTTTTTTCATTTTTCATTTTTTTTTTTTTACAAAAAGAATCGCTTTCAAAGACCGTTGATCAAAGCATCTTTCTTCGATTTTCAGTGCACAGGATAAAACGAAACCAAGTTCTCTTCAAGGGAAGAAATCAAGGGAGTACGCTACACATTGTGTAACAAAAGACCATGTTGAATATTTCGACGAGAGAGAGAGATAGAGAGAGAGAGAGAGAGCCTTGCAGTGTATCTTTGTAAGGCCAACGATATCAGGACAACATAATATTGTGTTAGAAAAGATAAAAAAATGTGAAAACAGGGAGTGAATCTTGTTTCATGAAACTTGACTTGGAGGGTAAACGGTTCGCTTGATTGAATTATTAGGATTCGCTTTAGAACGCTTCATATCGATGTCCGCATTTTGTTACAATCGATAACTGTTCACAGCATTTGTCTGATGGACGCAATACTGCCAAGAAATGTAAATGAGGAGCTTTTTTAGTTTAAGTAACTCAAGTGCGTAAACGGAGATGGATCGTGTTCCTCTAACAATCGTAATGGTGCCTTCGTAAATGACTCAAGTCTCAACGAAAGAGCTTTGAAGTTGCCGGTTTCTTGCGGGCAGTCGTACGCTTACACTCACTACTGATGGGAAAATTATTACCTAAGACGAAGAGCTTTCCTTTAACATTTTCGAGTGTTCGTTTCGTTCATACGGATGAATTCTTGAAGCTTCTTCAGAAGACATTTACAACAAATACCCATATCAGGCAGCTTTTTTTGCCAGGTTCGATTTATTTGCTAACTGGTTGGCCCACCCAGCATCAAAAGCAGTGTTCAAGGCAAAAGCGAATGGTATAATTTTCGTAGGTTTGAGGCTATTTGTTTGATATAAACTGCCTTTAAGCACTATCTGCTGACAGCCGGGATTGACAAGCACAACGCAAGCCATCCATTGATGGGTTATCATAATCGCGACAGAGACAAGTCAGACAAAAGCACAACTTTTTCGCCTTTTCTTCTTTAGTTTTCCTGTTACTTGTCTTTATTAATTCAAACTTCGCTCAAAGGATGAAAAATGTATTTTTTTCTAAAAAAATAATATGTAACTTAAAGAAACTCACCCGGGTCGACCTGTAATTTTTGGAAAGCCCCAAACAAACATCGTTGTCTGGACCACAGCCGAGACGTAATTGAATCGAAAAGTTCCTGAGAAACCCTTAGATGAGCAGCATGAAATACAAGCCGAGAAAACAGCCGGAAGAACTGTTCAAAAAGTCAACCGCCCCGTGCCAAATGCACAAGCATTTTCGTGGCACGATGTTCCGGAGCTGTAGGTTAGAATCCCACGCTTGAATTTAGACGCAATATTTAATCGTTATACGACCTGCTGAGTTGCACAATGGCTAATCACAACCCTAGAAGCACTTGAAATCGCTTTTGTGCTAGGCCTTTTGAAATCGCAGGGCTCCCTGCGGAGCTCCTCCAGAGAAACCACGCTTGATTTCAGATTAACTGCCGCCGCACTATGAAGTACGCTGTGAGGGTGGTGCTAGTCACAAGGGCTCGTGTAAATATCGGTAGAGGACGCAGAAAAGTCTGGAACTAAAGTCCCCCGACCAATACAACTTTTGAAGTTCAATGCATATACCCCTTCACAACAAAGAAAATAGTTAGATCCAACAATTTATTCGCGAACAGCAAAAACTCAACAACTGCTGCTTGATACTGAACTTCAGTTTGAATGACCAGACTTTCTCCTTTCTGCAATCGATGCGGAAAACTAAACGAACAAGCGACAGGGGCCACAATTTGACTCTAAGGTAGAAATGGGGTGAGCCAAACTGAGAAAAAGCTAAACAAACACAATTCAAGTAGCTAAGGCACTTTGTTTTATCACAGATAACCATCACGTCAAACCACAACTTGTAAATCTATCATTGTCGTTTAGATTATCGTCCTCAACTAATGTAAACATCTTAAGTAGAAGGACTTGTTCGAGTGATTGCAAATTCAAGAGCTGAGATGGGTATATTTCGAGCACTGATCACTTTTTGTTGCGCTCCGTAGCTACGGGAGTTAAATGAAAAAAAATCAACCGTGTGAAAACAAGGAAATATTACGTCTTTAACAAGACACCTTTGAATAACAATAAGAGCAGATAAATCATGCCATTTAAAACATGACATCGCAAAGTAATTAAGGCAATATTTTAATGAATAGCAATGAAGAGATGTTACAGCATTGTTTATCGCTCCAAGGCAATTTTAGAGTCCCCTGTGTAATTAATGTCGGTTTGTTTCGTTCCGTATGCTTTCCCTTGTTTTTAAAAGAAGACCGGAATCTTCACTTTAATGGAAAGAGCGCATGTCTTGGTAAAGAGATAATTAATAACTACGACTGAGTGATTCCTTGTCAAATGTTCCTTTTACGGCCCACGAGCACATGAAGGAACGATCCAAAAACACAAATTAAAGTTTAACTAAGGGAATTATCAATAAAGC
The DNA here is from genome assembly GCA_014634185.1 of Astreopora myriophthalma. Taxonomy (NCBI): domain Eukaryota; kingdom Metazoa; phylum Cnidaria; class Anthozoa; order Scleractinia; family Acroporidae; genus Astreopora; species Astreopora myriophthalma. Next base: position 1,960,080 of record BLFK01000010.1, read on the forward strand.
AACATTTTGCAAATATCACTTCGCCCACTGAATCTGGTACTGAATAACTTAAAAAAATCGTGCGAAAACGTAGGTGCACAAAAAAAGAAAAAGAACCAAGCAAAGCTTGGGTTTCCACATTCACGAATCCAACAATTACTTGTTCTTTAAGGCTCTGTGCATTCGTTAAAACATCGACCGTCATATTTTTAAACTTTCAATCACATCTGTTGGGAATTGTTCGTTCGTAGAAAAGTGAGGGGACACTTTAAATTGTTCAGGGCTAAGCCCGACTCTTACCCGGCTCATCCCCCCCCCCCCCCCCCCCAAAAAAAAATTTCAATGTGTCCAATAAAGCACCTTCACTCACAGGCACCTTTTGGACGGAGGCACTTTATGGACACAGTCACTTTTTGGACACAGACACTTTTTGGACACAAAAGAAAATAAAATATTTGCTCGCGAATATAATTTTTATGTCTTTTCTCTTTGACCCAAGTTTATTGGCTAGTCAAGGGGACTTGGTCTGGGGGAGGTGGCATTGGCCATTATGTCCACCCCCCTACTAGAGTTTTCGCAGGTCACGCGAAACGGCATGCCATGTGCTTGCCATTCGCTTCTATTACTCGGCGTGACAAGCTGCTTTGATTCCCACCTCCTTCCCCTGATCCACCCCCTTCTCTTGTAAGTATATTTAGTGTTGATGCGTTTTTCTTGGCCCGCACCTTTACTGGGCAAACATTATAACAGAATTCATTCATGATTTGTTCGTTTCAATAAAAGCGGCTATGGACCTATTGTCCATCGCCATATTGCTCCAACTTATGTGTGTTTATTTTTTATTATTGCCCAGTAAACAGAGCTCAGGCAAGAGCAGTATTTATGGGTATGGTTTTAGGCGGAGAGAGAAAGACATAAATTAATATTTTTTAGTTGCTTGGGTTTGATATCAAGCGTTGGGGTCATTCCCACTAACGCTAGATTTTGTTTGTAGTTCTTCCTCTTGTGGATTATTCCCAGCTTATCCGTTTATATCTTTTTGCACTTCCATGAACGAAAGACGACAGATCACCTTGGTAAGGTCATTGTTCAAGTGAAAGCTAACTGAACACAAACACAACTTTCCTGTAGTACTATAGTTATTCTGCTGTAGAAGACAGTTTCTATTTTTATATTTCTGTTTCATTCAAGTGCACACTAATTTGCAGTTGTGATGTTCCATCGTGAAGTCTTGTCATGCACTAGACCAATATGCTGATAATTCTCTGGACCCCTCACCAAGAAAAATGACTGCAAAGTGTGACAGTACTGATGAAGTTGGTCAGTATCATAGACTCTGGCGTGACTGTCTGTTTTTCACATTCCTTTCACCGCATCCGTTTCGGATAAAGACTCGCAAGCGTTGTTGACACGATGAATGGGTGATAAATTGCAACCCGTAAAGTGATATTTCTCACTTCCTGAGCGTGGGGGAGGTGCCTTGTATTACAAACGAGTTAAATGCCACACAGGAGGTCAAACCATTTAGTGGGTGTACATCTGTGGTCCAGATTAGTTGGCATAGAGCAAAGGTATGTTGCCTATGCAAAACGTTACCTCCAAGGAAAGAGGAGATCTTCGACTTCTTTCCTGGAGGTGCAACAGTAAAATTACTCACGAAGTAGTGTGCGAGTCTCATTAATGCGCCATCCTTGAATCCTCCCGTGGTCTCGAGGTAAACCGTGAAATTAGGGTAGGTCATTGATTTGCAAAATACAGTTTAGACATCTTCATCGAGGGAGAATCTTGGGAATATCCCTGTGAAATGATCCCTGCTGCTGAAACACAAATCCAGATAACCACGAAACCAGGATTATTAGTTGAAACGCTGTACCTTCCTCCTTTTCGAACATGACCATAAATTAAATGACAGCAGTATCGACCGTTGTTATTTGTTCTTCCTTTCCACTTTTCAGTCTTTCAAGTGCCGTCGTCAACTTCTCAAAAGCAGCATAACGGCAAAGAGTTCAGGACATTTACCAAAAGTATATCCCGTTAAAAAAAAAAAAATAATAATAATAATAATAATAAAAATAAAATAAATGAATAAAACTTTCAACAGGCGATATGCCGTGGGTTCTTTTCCAGGTCACAGGATGATCTTCCACCCAAATTTTACAGCCCACTCTATAAGAGTACACCTTCTGAACAATTATCCAGCAAAGCTTTCTCTCTCTCCTCAAAACTCAACATTACCAAATTTCACTTCCATCGCCACGCCAAGAATAACAGGTTTGTTAGTCGTAGGCCGGGTAAAGTGTCACCTTGCTTAAACAGAAGAAGTGGCAATCCTCGGTTCACTATGAACAGTGCTAGCACCAAGCTGCTCCCGATACAAGGAGAAAAGAGCTCCCCGACGGAATGTGATCCCAACAGTTTTGTAGAAATGATAACTGAAAGATCGCGTAAGAAAGGCAACTTAATTACGGTGTTAGACCACTTGCTTCTCCTTTGGTGAAGATTTAATTAGTAGAATCACAGGGCATGGCCATCGCCCCAGACGAGACAACTTTAAAGAAGACACATTTCAGTCCAAAAATTCCAGTTGTAAAACAATGACGAAACACCGAACGACAAAAAAAAGTCCACCAGGCAAATAGTCATGGCGCTGCAGGCATCCATAATTAAATAAAACCCCTATGTGACTCTTGATCGTTCACGTTATGGCACAAGTTTGTAAACTAAACAATATGTAACGGTAACGAAAAGCTTTCACTAAATGATGCGTTTAAGCATGTTCCTAGAGTCAAGGCATAGGGCTAAATAATATGTTTATATAATGCAAGGCACAGGGCTAAATAATAAGTATACATATTGCACCTTATGCAGATAAGGAACTGGTGCAAATAATTCATTCCAGACGATCTGAAGGTCAAAACTGCAACAAACAGGAAATTCGTCAAGTGCATTGCACATTTGATACAAAATTAAAATGTCGTGTGCACGACTTCTTACTCTTTTCCGAAGTTCGGTTGAAGACGATCTCTTTTTCCTTGATGTCTTGCGAAAATACCACTCAATATTTCTGGACATTGGGAAAGTCATCAGTTTTAACAAGAAAAAGATACGCGCAAAACCGGCCAGTTGTGACAATTAAGAACATTGAACGAACTTGAGACCAGTTGTGCCGCGAGGCAATGATAAAAGATGGTGCCTTTAAGGTGTTTATGCTACCTCAAGGTCAATTTCAGCTCAGCAAGCCCCGCATTTACGGTGTAGTCAAACGGTTCAAGGCATCTCAATTTAAAGAGTTTTCCACCAGAAACCTATCATATATAACGGAGTATACCCAGTTTGATTCCCGTAGCTCAGTCAGCATTTTCGTATCCATTTTATTTTTACCTCTTACCTTCGAAAGGAAAGGGAGGAAGGTGTTAACACACTGTGAAAGGTCGAGCATGATATTTCAGCTTAAGGTTACCTTTGTTAGTATTTCGCCCAAAGGGTTGACAGGGAAAGAGGTCGCTTTGAGTTAGGCTACTGCAACTCACTCAAGATCGATGAATAAGGCACGTGATCTTCATTACGACTGTTCCCATCGTTAATCGTTAATAAACTGTAACTCGCAGTTGTCCAACAATTAAATCTAAAATAGCCATCCTTTGGATCGCTGATTCAGTTCTCCTTTCGACTGAAAAACAAAAAACAAAAAAAAAACACCAAAAACCGTCGTCAAATATGCAATTCACTATGTGACGGTAACCTCGTTCACAGGAACTCTCTTCCAGACGGGAAGAGAGACCCTCAAAACGAGGTAAAGTATAGTCTCTCTTTTGGTTGAAATGCTGAGACATGGCAACGATGTTTGGAGCCGATCATCCAAATCATCCAAATCATCAAATCAGTCATCTCTGAATGATTCTGTTGGCTTTCCTCTCCGGGAGAGAAGTTCTGCTTGGAATTTCTTCACAACGTTATGCAATGTCTGATCTTTTTTTCTCTGGCGTTTCAAAGTCTTAACCACTTCACTGATACGTCGCTGATTAGTCGTCGCCACTTCACTGATTACGTCGTTGTCTACGACATTCTGGTTCATGTCCAATTTTACTTTCAAAATTAAGTTGAATGAAACCATCTTCTTAGCGTCTGCCGAAGTGTACAGAATGCCCACGTTACTGAGTAGACGGTGCTTTTTGGAGTCTCGTGAATTTGTTTGTAATCTCAGAAGTGTTAAAGAAGAAAGTTAGGATCGGTTTGCCGAAATTTTGCACGAGACACGAAGATTAAAATTTAAGAATCAAAGCGTCTTTCCGAATCGTCCGAGTGTTTGGGCTAAATTGTTAAATCCTGACGTTTTAATCTTAGATGAATACTGACATCATGGTCATATCTGATTTGATGTTAACCTTAAAACTATTGTCTTCATGAAATTGTTGCCTCGAACATCTCCAGTGATTCGTTGTTGGCGTGCCTTGGATGATACTTTGGTTGTCAGGAGCGATGTGCGCGAAGTTTGCACGGTGTAAAAGAACTTCCCACCAAGAGAACAGCAAAGAGTTTCTAGTTCTCTGAACTTCTTTTTAGGCGTTTCTTAAAGTTTCAATCTTCTTTGAAAACATCCCAACAACTGAAGAAGCAATAATTCTTTGGCCACCATCCAATTTAATCAGCGACGTTATATTTCAACTTACCTTGTTTACCGTCTTCAGCAGTTTAACGAAAATCAATAACTGTGATGATCAGTGTACTTTAGGCTACCTTTAGGAGTCACTTTTGAGACACTACACGGAGAAAACAATATTAAAGATTAGAAGTTGTGAGGAGAAAGACAGAACATTCCTTGACGGCCTACCAGACTTTCCGCCGACTAATTGGCTAATTATCTTGTTTTGATTTGTATTTTTTTTTAAATGAAATTGAAACCATCTCAAGAAACCACTGACAATTTTCTCGCTATATCCAACTCGATCTTTCCTTATTTTCTGTAGCCGGTTTCCTATAACAACGACGTCATCTGTCCACAAACAAATGAAAAGAAAGAAGCAAACAAGCAGTTGTCCCTTAACTTGCAGATCGGTGCAGTTGTTGGAATCATCTCTTATTACCCCCGGCACTTTAAGAGTCCAGATGAAGAAAACAAAGACGATTTACAGAGATTTATCCAAGTACTAAACATTGACAGGGTCCTATGACAATGATAATTTAAAATTATATAAAATTCACTGACCAGTCTGAGCGTCAGAGATTATTTGCATGAACTCCTTTCCCATTAAGGCGTTGGGTCACCTTGAAATCAGTAATCTTCCCTGAATGCATCTCAGGAAGCCATTCTAGTCAGGCCCGATCTAAACTTAAAGCCTCTTTTTATTTAAAGTTATTATTGAGAAACTGCCTTGTTGGCGTTAACAAATACACCAATCCTATTTGGATAGAAGCTTTCCTGAAGTCTCGCTTGAATTTTTGTCTGCATGGTTTTACGTGGACATAGCAGGATTTCAAAATTGATTACAGAACGTTTAACAGAATAAGACATTTTGCGACGGAGATTCTGCGGTGAATAATTTCAAAGTTTTATCTTCTTTGGAAACATCTTAAGACTCCAATTTGGGTCGCATCCAATAATTAATCATTAATAAGCCGT
>BLFK01000010.1:1968178-1987259 GCA_014634185.1 Astreopora myriophthalma
ATTTTAGATGATATTTTCTTGTTTTAGTTGACTGTATACTCTGTACACTAGTTATTTGTATACCTGTTCGTTTGTAAAACACAATTGACTACCGTAGCTTTCTCTACTTGTTCTCTTTTATATACATGTAACCACTGCTCGCCTCGACTAGCTATTGCTAACTGCGAGCAGTGCAGATTGAAAAATGTATTACATAATGAAATTCTACAATAAACTTGAACTTGAAATAAACTTGAATTTAATCATTGCACCTTCACTGACAGAATCAATCAGCCTTTTGACAAAGAGCGCGCACGATCTTGCTGAGGACAAACCGGAAAAATGCCCTCACTAAAGCCCGTCCAAATACCAAACATCGGGTAGCAAGTACTAGCAGTGAATTGAAGGAATGATCCTCACACTTCCTGGACAATTTAAGCAATTCTCTTATATATGCACATAAAAAATTCAAGTGACTTCAACGGGATTCGAACCCTGGACCTCTGCGATGCCGGTGCAGTGCTCTTCCCAACTGAGCTATGAAGCCACACGGTTGAGATCAGGTCAATTTGTTGGGCTCATGCGTGTTTTCCCGTGAAAGGAATGATGAATGAAAGAAACTACTAGCAGTGTTGCCACCGTGTTTTCCCGTGAAAGGAATGATGAATGAAAGAAACTACTAGCAGTGTTGCCACCGACAGCGTTCAGACGATGACAACACAGTGACTATGCATGACAGAGAAAAGATGAAATATCATATCGAGAATACAGTGACTACGTCGGAAAAATGTTTTACACACACTGCAATGTTATTGATTCCGCCGGAGGGAAAATGATAATCTCCCGATGAACTTCATGTGTGGAGCGCCTTCACGAGATCTGCACCGGCTGTTTAATGGATAAAGCTTTAATGATCACAAGAATCACAGAATTCGTTGGCTCCAAAGCTTTTCAAACGTTACATGCCCAACAATATCCACCAACTCTCAAGGACATCCAGCATGAGATAAAATGAACCAACCATGACGGGTACATGCAAACTGACGACGTTTGCGCGGTCATAATTTACTGGTCGAGTACGAATTCCCTTACGAAACTGGCAGCCCATTCCTGCAGATTTTGGCCACACTGGAGGGAGGTTGAGAGACTGGGTTCCCAGCGGCATAATTAACTGATGTATATTGCATGCCACTGGCTTCTTGTTGCGATTTTCTAAAGCTAATAAGTGCTTACCTCTACTAAGTGGACGGCCAAAACTGAGTCTGGGCGCTCTAAAACCTATAGTGAAAGAACAAAGGTCTAAGAATTGGCTAAGCTGAGTAGCAAAAACTTAAACCAGGTGATATGTGCATTTATGGAGAATTGAGGACATTCGGAGACACTGGTGTAACCTCACTGAATCATTTCGAAAAAAGCCGATTAGTTTTGATAAACATCGCGAACGGTTCTTGAATTTTCAAGTAGGGAAAAACGCACTTCATCATCACAAACAGGGCATTTTCACCTCTTTCTAGACTCCGCTGGACTAGATGAATACATCATAGACAGACGGAGCTATCATCAGTAGGGAAATTCATTATGAAGGTGACGCTATGCACAGTTATATACAGTTTGGCTATTTTATCTGAGGAGTGCCGCACATGTTGTGCGGTACGAAACTAAATAGTAATAAAATGCCAAGTCGAATTCAAGTTTGATAAGGCCATGCACCTAGATTATTAACGCTCTAGTCCTGCTATTGAGCACTCTTGCCAACAGGCGTGCATTTCAACTGGTATATATATATATATTATTCATTTTTTTTTTTTTGAGAAAATCTGGTATAGATCAAAAGTAAAGGAGTGTTGCTCACCTACCGAGCGAAAATGCAGCAGATCCTTTTAAAAATATACAGAAATACCAAGAAAAATACTCTTTACTTTGGGCCTGTAAGTGGTACATTGGACAGCGTCAACGTGCATGCGGATTTTGTCGTCGGGAAACTGATTAATTTAAAAAACCCTACAGGTCAGATAAGATTTTTTTCACGTAGTCGCTCTTTGACATGATGGAGGCTGCAGGATAAAGCGGCACCACAGAAACGAAATGGCTACTCAGAAGGAAATTTACTCGTTCACAATATATTACCACAAAACTGAAAGCGAACGTTTCAATTGAAAGAGCAATAAATTTTTTCTGTTTTAAGGACAAAATTTCCCATTTGAAACAAGTTAGTGCGTTAGCAGTTCGAGGCGGAATTTAAGTGGTGTGAACATAGTTGAATGACCACAAATCAGACCTACAATATTTATTTCGTGTTAATGTTACCACTCTTGGCGAGAAAATGACAAATTTATTTACAGATACTGATGATTCAAATCTCTTTGCCATTAATCAATGTCCATAGCAGCGTCTCTCTCACATAATGAACCATTCACTCTCAAACGACATAACAGATCATTAAGGCTGTAAAGAATCCTTGTCGAAAGCCTTTGAAAAGGAATGACAAAGATGACAAAGCATTTACCACACTGAATGAATTTAATTATAGGTTTCGAAATTCGTGTTCAATAACTGAATGTGTTTAGTCTTAAAATCTTCATCATCTTCAATACCCCATTAGGCTACGTAAGAAGGAACGTCGCAGAGCGTTGTCTCCTTGTCAAAACAACGTCACCTACGGATATCTAGGAGTAAACTCTACCGCCAATCCCTTTACACCTGCACAGGTGGAAACAGAAGGAGTGTTCTTGGCATTGGTTTCAATCCGACCGCATAACGCCCATTAAGGCCTGTGTCACGTCGCTGCAAAGTGTACTCAGTTAAGTTCGCAAGCCCGTATTAGCAAACTCTTGCATTTACGCATACACACATACACACACACACACTCACACACGTCCAAGAATTGCTTGTTGCTCATCTCTTGCCGTTAGTTGAACGCAAATAGTACACTCAGGTTCAGACAACTGTTTATTCCTCAAGTCTGGCACAAGTTTCCACAGAAAACACTTTTCCAAGTCACTGAGAAAGTTAGAAGCGACCAAATAGCCTTTCGTCAACTGGCTTGCCAAGGATAACGATCTATATTGTGAGGAGGCTTTCAACTTTGGCATCTCAGTTTACGAGCGACAAAGTCAATTGACGATCATGATTAGATTTTTTTTTCTCCTGGCGACGGCTATGCCTATTTGAATCACCCAGGGTGTATCTTCGCATTCTTATTTTTTGTTTCGCTATACCAACTCTATTCACAAGCAAAGAGACCATCGTAAAAACATTAAAAATCTGGCCGAACTGGAGGCGAAGCCCATCCTACATGTTTGCCATCTGCTGAAGAAAACTCCAGCTTGTATCAGTTAAGTCAGGCTAATTTTGCTAACTTCATTGCGTCCAAAAACCTCATTTACGACTTCTTAGCACAACGCTAAAAGCTCCTTTATAGCCTAAAGCGAATGTCTATATTTTCATTTTTTGTGAGGTACCGAAAAACACATAGAAAGCACCACAGGGAAGTAAAAAACCAATGGCTTTCATTTCAATAATCATGATGATACTAACAATTTTGTTCCCGAACTCAGCAGGTAGACACGCTTGTGCTTATTCAACACGAACTCGAGTCCGGCTGGTTCACTTGGAAAGAAACGCCGGAAAAAAAAAGCCGGGTATTCCTTTGTACAACAGTGAGACTGCTTTTCATTTCGCAAATTGCTTTCAGGGCAAACTTTACCCGCCGCTTTTCAATCAAAAGACAAGAGAACCAGACGATAAACTGAAGCTTGGTAACTATCCAATCATACAACGTTTTCTAGTCAGTTTGCGGTTTCGGTGAACTGTCTAGAAAACGTGCAATACAAAGATTACAGCTTTTGATCCATGAGAGTATTAAAACCACAACAAAACCATTGCCAATTTTGTCGCACACCGGTACACTAAAATAGAAAAATGTGGGAATATTTCAAAGCCTCAGACGAGACGTGAATTTAAAAGTACGTGTGAAAAACAACTGAAGGGCTTGGGTAGCAATATATTGATTTGGGGAACTGCAAGACGAGGCTAGTTCGTGAGTGAAATAACGTGTGGGCTTGTCCTGAATGCTCTTCGACCTCTCAAAAACAAAACACGTCAGAGATTGCAACAAAACCTTACTTTAAGGTGTATTCAAGTATTACTTAAAACTTGGCAGTTATCTTTTCCATAAATCCCTCCAACAAACAGAAAAGAAACTGACATTTCAGATTGCCATTAACCTAGGTGCCGGAAGTTAGTTGTTGGTTTGTTTGTTTCCTTTTCCCCCCTTTTCGTTTTTAAGTGATTGCGACGAAGCCGCGCCAACGAGGCACTGATTCAGATTTTCTTCGTTTTGTTTCGAGTTTTTCTTTTTTATTTCAGGCAAGGTAGCAACCTTAGATTTCCCTTTCAAAATCAAAGCAGTTCCTCGTGCGGCTGTGAAGATTCATCGATATCCAACACTGTTTTTAAATGAGCTACTACGCCCCCAAAACATACCTACGATATTTCAATGGCGACGAGGTAAATTCAGGGATTACAAAGTTACTGTCTGAACATTGCCTACAACGAAGCTGATAATCCGGGACCACTTTGAACAGAGGTTGCAACAAGGAAGTCAGTTTTCACTTCTATAAATGATGCTTGGGCCGAATAACCGTACGAAACTGGTTCTATCGACTTAGCAAGAGCAAAGATGAGGGATATGGTATTCGGTCCACAAAGTTTCTGACAAATGTCTGTGGCAGACTTATGTCAACAATAAAGTAATGCTACTTGAAAATCACGCTTTCAAGCAGACTGGATGACGGACAGGTTTGGCTATCAAACCTTCGACTTCGAAAGATGTCGAGCATTTTTAGCGACTGAGATAATGAGAAACTGGAAATGGAACACCTCAAAAAGAGTTCGGCACGCAAGCACACGGCGTTTGAAGATCGTGCGCTGTGTAAAGATTGTTCATTCATCTAAATGTCAATGTAATCTAAGTAAAAAGGACTAATTCCTTTTCACAGCCAAACAACCCGCTGCGATTAAGAAAATATAATTGAATAGTATTCAGCTCGAAATGGAAAACTTTATATAGAACGAGTGTACAAGTGGGCGCAAATTCTGTTAAACAAGCGGTATATGAATGTCAGGATATGAACAGTCAGCGGGAAACTCGGTAAAATATAGAGAGCACGTTTCAAAAACTATAACCAACATTTTCTAGAATGTAACTCCTTTGGTACTGGAAGTTAATACAGCTTCTCTTTCCCCAGACTTAGCAGTAATAAGGAAACTAATCCGCCAAATACCACTGCGCTCCCGCAGTGTTTCTGTCAGCGTTACCGACCAGATGAGCTGCGAGTTCAAGAAAAATCTCTTCCAGCTAAAGAGCAGTGACAGTGGGTTCATTTTCAGTCAAAAGTTTCTTTTTTCGGATGCATAGATTTGGTACGCAACGTTCCGTGCAGTGAACCAAAAGCGTTGATTAGCGTCAATTCCTAAGGACTCTCCAAGGATTTACCCTGGCTGAAATGAGATTAAAATTGGGGTATGTACCATCCATGTCAGCCCAATAGGTGATTTTCAACAACACGGGCTTATCTCTAGCGGCCGATTCACGACTGCACTACTGTATTATAAAGCACAGCGACGAGGTCACATAAACATGTTACCAGCCTGCAAGCAAATTAATGCTTTTATTCAGTCTGGAATTGTTTTGGTAACGTAAGCAAATTCTAATCCGGAAAGGAAACCATCCATCTAAATGTAACCTCACCATTTCCGGAAGTCAAAAGTCTGGCAAGGAAAAAAATGTCCGGAAGTATTAATATTTTGTGAGCGGACAGATGGCTGGCAGATTGGTGAACACTGTATTTACACAAGGAATTTCCCATGGATAGGCTTTTTGCGCAGAATAACACGCAATAAAATCTTGACCTTTTTAAGATGCAGTACATTGACATTTCTTTCAAAATCTATTTTGTTGCTGAGACATTAACCTGACAGAAACGTCTTTTAACACAGTTTTAATTTCTAATGCCACTTTAACGGAGACCTTCTTGATTCACGAAATTATATTGGCGCAAAAATGGATCAAATATGTGAATTTTGCCACTGGCTCTCAGGCCGTCAAGCCCGCTTCTCTTTAGAGCTGTAAGGGAGAGGGGTACAAAAGGCCTCATCACCGCCACAAAATGAAACTGGAGATCGCTGTTCTCTCCTAGCTAAACCCAAAACAAACATTTCATACCGCGAGGGTGAAGATTCCTCGAGTGGGTACTGAAGCGGGGCGGTTCGTGCCTCCGAAGCGTATTTTAAATAACTTAACAAATATTTTCCATTCGAAGACCGGGAATTGCGGTCCGTGAAGAGGGCACATTAATTCAATCTTTCGTGAGGCTGAAGATAAGATCTTAATGAGGGCGGAGCTCGCCAATTAGTCACTCTAACTTGCCTGTCACCACTAGCTACTCAGTCTTGCATGTGTATCAAAATAATAAAGACGAGCAAAAGAAATTACTTAACATTTTGCCTGAACTTGATAAACGTGAAACTAGCATAACTATCTTTGATTTCCAAAATAATTATTTAGGTTTTGGGAAATCATATGATAAAAGTTAAATCGAATGCCAATGAAATCGATCGATATCTCGTTATCTCCGTGAGCTTGATCCGCTTACGTTTTTGGGATTTGCAGTACAAACGAAAGAGCTGCTTAGAGAGACAAAAACGGAATAGCAGGAAGATAATTGATGATCTTATATGGCTGAATTATAAGATGACCTAAGGTGAGAAAGAATATAGGTTTAGCGCCCCCCTAGAACGCCTGTCAATAAACCCTATACACCACATACCCGCGTGCAAGAGCTACCGCCAACGGGATGCGACGCGCTGTGGTTAGCCCTTAAAACAAGAAAGCGCACTAAATCGAATGTAATTCCCACTAATGGATTTTAAGAGAGTCTGCTGGTATGTTTTGCTTTGGATTGAAGTCGTCACGAGTCGCCAGCGAACACGAACAATGCCAGGCCTGACCACAGCAGTCGCGAACGACAACTGACGCCTACAGGATCAGCGACGGAGCATGCGTGTGAAAAGCCTGTCTGATGAATGATTGGCCCACAAATCTACTTCGAAAACAAATTATGCAAGGGCCAATCGATTGATAAAGTAAGCATCACGCTGTGATAGAACTCAAAAACACAGATGCAGACGGCCCAGTCAACAGCGTTGGGCAAATAATCATTTACCGTCAATCTGCTCTGGTGGATAATCTTGTAAAACAAATCATAGGCACCTAAAAATCAATACATTGTACAGTTGCTCTGGGATCACTGGCGACTGTTACCCCGGCTAAGCTGTTATGGACAATCTATCACTGTTTAGCCAAACCGCTTCTGTTGGCCATCCGACCGTGGCTGACTTCATCGAGCCCGGCAAAGATTCACCGTATATTGGAAATCCTTTTGTCGACTCAAGCCCCAGTATGATCTCGCGAACGGCATTCAGCTTGGCGCATAGAATTCCCGAGCCCATCGCTGACACGAAGGCCGTGTTTAGTTCGCAGACCGGGGGCTATCCGGCCTTCTCGCCTCACACTAGTCAAGTCAGAGCAGCGTGTGCCGCTCAGAATCTGAGCGGTCGGGATTACCTCCACCGCCAAGATCATCTACAAAGCTCTGGATCCATTCAGCATAGCCACGGACACGCTATATACGAACCAGTGCCACCGGGTCCGGCACGATTTCCACAATGCCAAGGCCCTTCAATTCATTCCAACTTCAGCCCGCTCGCACTACATCAGAGACCAGATGTAAAGCGCCACAATTTCTACCCATCGATGAACGGGCCTTCTGATACAGAGGTGACACAAAGGCCGACTTTCCCGTTTCCACCGCCTGGGGCAGATGTATATTCACGAGTGGATATGTATTCACAGTCGCCGTACAGTTACGACCATCATCGCTCTCTCAATTACGCGCAAATGCATTTTTCACCGTTCATGAACCAGCCTCCTAACAAAATTATGACCTGCGAATGGATTGATCCTCAAAACTACCCCAAGAACAAGATCTGTGGTAAGCAGTATACCAGTATCCACGAGATAGTTAGGCACTTAAATGATGAACATGTTAGCCAGAACGATTCTCCTCTACACGTCTGCTTTTGGAGGAACTGCGGACGTAATGGACTACCGTTTAAAGCAAAGTACAAGCTTGTCAATCACATCCGAGTTCACACCGGCGAAAAGCCATTTCCATGTCCCTTCCCTGGTTGTGGAAAGCTCTTCGCTAGGTCTGAAAATTTAAAGATTCATAAAAGAACTCACACCGGTGAAAAGCCATTTGTATGCGAGTTCCCGGGTTGCGATCGTCGCTTCGCCAATTCCAGCGATAGAAAAAAGCATTCCCATGTCCATACATCGGACAAACCCTACAATTGCAAGTATCAAGGGTGTCACAAGAGCTACACACACCCAAGCTCCCTTAGAAAGCACATGAAGCTCCATGGCATTTCGCCTTCTCCACCGCCAATACCCGAATCCTCCAGTCTGGACAGGAGCCGCCTAAGTACTCCTTCACCGCCAGAACGTCTTTGCCTTTCTGTCACCTCCTCCTCAAAAAGTCAAAGTTGTCCCAGTACGTCTGGTGAACGCAGTGAACGCGGGGTCAACACGAACTGGTATTCTTGTTAACTAAAGAAAACGTATGAATTAACTCTGAAAGCGAAACGTTGAAAAGCCATGATATTCCTTACAATCGACAAAGCACTTTCAGATTGCGGAACATAGTAAGGGAGATGATGCAGCACCATTGACGATCTTCTCCAAGGAACAAACCGTCTGAGTATACAATAATGAGCTGTAGGTTTTACTCAGTAGCACCGCTAGAGATAGTTAGGCGTCATGGCTTGATAGACGACAATAATAATGAACCGATTGCGAATATCGGTGTGAATTCCCTGCGGTGTGCCGAGTGGAGTACAAAGCTGCTGCAGTTGGTAGTCAACTCGATTATTCACGGGGATACCACACAAAAAAAACACATTGAAATCGGACACAAGTTGACGTTACAACCCTTAGGAAACACTACTGCCTTGAAAGTGAATCATTTATTTAGGTTTGTTCGTTTCTTTAGTATATTGGTATAGCACTTTATCGAAGTGGGAAATTAAAAATTAACAAACAAGATGTACTGATGTGATGCATTAGATGATGTTGAACTTGTAAATTTTCTCCAGAGCCACTCTGAGAAGTGTAAGAACCATCCATCTAAAACAAATTTCATTTAGATTGATGGGGTTTCTAGAAACCCTATTTGCCGCCTAGGAGACCTGATAGGATTTGGCGAGACTCCTGAAATGCGTGTACCATTCTTAGGTCGGTGTCCGTACTGGAACCTCCTTGGTTCTCCGTGACGACAAGAGGTGCTCGAGCAGCCACTGATTCCAGTTCATTTCTATGAAATCCCTTACGTGTTAAACCCTTCTCATTTTAAAATTCAACAGATTCGTTTCAATACAACACGACAGAAATTACTGTATTGCTTGGCCATTCCGGCTTTATTAATAACGCTGTCAAGATATTTTCGGCCTTTTCATTTATTCAAAGTCTCGCTTCGTGCCATACCACAGATAACAGTACGCATTTCAAAAAAATCCCAACTGTTTGTACACGAATTGGGCTCTGCTTACCGTAGGGATATAATTTAATCTTCTTAGCGATATGATGTCGATTAATTCAAGAACAGACTGTGATGGAAAACAATTCAAAGAATAAAGAAAACAAAGAAGAAGGACGTGTTGCATAAATGTGAACCATCTATAGCAACGCAATGAAAATGATTGTAGACGTAAAAGAAAGCAAAAGAACGGATCAAGAGCAATGTCTTCTTAAACTGCATTTCTTATCTGTTTTTCTCAGATGTCGAACGCTTTTATTATTCCTTGGTTTCCAAAAGAACTCAGCGTTGTCCGTTTGTTTAATAAGAAAAATACATGGTGCACATTGATCAGGGAGGTCGAACTCAATGGGAGCGGAAATTCCCTGCGCGTTCCATTGAAATAAACAAAAGGCATTCTCGTCCACCTTTTGTCAAGAAAAGTCAAAGCCAAAGAATAACCGAGTAACTTAAAATTTCGCAAAAATACAAAATCGGACAAAGGTCCAGACGCGATTTCGTTTTTGACACTGACGGAGACTTCGAGAGGGATGTGGTCTTAACGGTACTCAAGTAGGAAGAATAAAAACATACTTAATAGGAGGGGTCGGTTCCAAGCCAATTTGAAATGCACACGGATAGCGACAAATTCATACAAATGTTGTTTCAATTCTAAACGTGCCACAGTTATAGAGTAGGTCGTTTCATTTTAACAATGCAAATGGCAAACGTTTAAAAAGTATGGCAAAGAAAAATGGTTCGTGTTTCCAGCCTACCTGAAGTGTCAAAAGCAAAAGACTGGCGAAAGCAAACGCCTGAATTGTTTACATCTATGTCTTGGGAGAAAGCATTTACAGGATTCAATACTGTCTCGGCGTTTTCCACAGCAAGTTCCACTGGAGGGTGTAGTCTGTAAAATTCTACAATTTCAAGCGGTGTTTTTTTCGCAAACGTGCTGGGTGTTGCATGAAATTTAGGAGGAAAGTAACCGACAACAAGTGATCTGTTTACAAGCGGGGCCTGCAAAGGTACATTTTTGCAAGAGGAATTAGAAAGGAAGAACGAAAAGTAAAGTTCTCCAATCGTAAAATGCTTACACAGAGAAGTAAAAGAAAACTGTCTACACACCAAGGTCTGTTTGCACCAGAAACTGAGTATTTTGTTGAAGAAATTCTGCAAACTCCATTCTAAAGACGTATTTGCGACTTTATCCTGCA
This sequence comes from Astreopora myriophthalma, assembly GCA_014634185.1. NCBI lineage: Eukaryota > Metazoa > Cnidaria > Anthozoa > Scleractinia > Acroporidae > Astreopora > Astreopora myriophthalma. The sequence goes on from BLFK01000010.1 coordinate 1,979,010, forward strand.
AGTCTTTCGCAGACAGTATTTCAGTACTTCAGTTTTGAATTCATAAGTAACAAACAAAAAAGGTTTCCCCATAGCTATTTTCATTCTATACGGGGTCGTTCTGGTTTCTCAACTTTGTTTTGGAGCACATATTGTGCTATTCTCAATGTCATCCACAAACCCGAGTCGAAGTAGCCCGATAAATGGCATGTTATGGTTCTCTTGATTTGATCACATGAAGAACCCCCGCTTTTAAACCTGTAACTGAAAACGCTGTAAAAGGAATTAGGGCATGAGGAAACTCAACGATCCTTAAAGGAAGCTGCAAAATAACAGAGTCAGATGAGACCTTTCCAATAATACAGTAGTTCCAATTCAGTTCGCATCGTTGGTGATGAACTATAATGTAGCTTTGAAAACTATAGAAAACTTAAAGGTACTGCCATTCAGTTTAATTAAGCTGTTGAACAATAAGCATGTGGTGTTGTTTGCTGAGTTGCTCAAGGATCACTGCTCCTCGACCTTAGAGGCTCTACTTTAGGAACCATTCATGCGACTGAGGGTACTCAAGAGCCAGTGAGCCGTAGGGCCACCTGGCCTTTTCGCTTTTCTTGTAAAACGTGACGCTGGCTCATTTAACAGATTTTGGATGAAATCCCAACTTGTAACTATTTCATTAGTTGCAATACCCCGCAGTCACGGGTGTTTCTTAACATTTCCTGAGTAGAAAATAAGGCCCGTGAAATTCAACATGGACTTAAGTGTTGTTTGCATTTCGGCAAAGGAGTACGATGTGTACGACGGCCAATGATCACCTCCATGGAATTTTGAATCACTATTGAAAAATGCAATCATTCAATACAATTTTCTTGTGATAGCATGGAAAGTACAATTTAAATCGACACGTCGACGCATGCTGAGTGCTGTTACATATTATAGACATTGGCCGCGCCTTTTTGAGTGTAAGTTTCTTCATTGTCCTTTTCTTCGCCTTTCCTTTGTGTTGCAGATGAATTCTTGCAGGGTTGACTTCCAGAGCAAGTTACATGTTATAAACCGTGCCAGGAATACAAAAGCTAAAACTGAAGTCTTCAGTGATAAAACTGAGGATCACGGTTAAAGTACAATAAAATAAACATTGTGAACACGTTGTCAGGAGAGTCGCTAAAAGTAGTTCTTTGAATGTCGACCGGATACCTCGCAACAACGCGGTGTAAAGCCAAATTGATTTTCATGCTTTACATCAAGAATAACCAGCTTTGAAACCTGCGTGTACTCGCCATTTAAATCGCCCCAGGATTTCAAGTGTCTCAAAGAAAGATGGCACATAAATACAGGAAGCGGATAACAATTTAGAACACGATCCTTTGACTAAACAGTTTTTCTTCCACAAAGAGGATTAGACAGTCTCTCACTATATTTGGAAGCTTCTTAATATCATCTCATTTTTGTTCGGGCGGGCTTTTAAAGCCTTTTGGGCAATAAAAGTAGTAGAAAGGAATCTATTAATAACTGACAAAATCAAATCGGAATTAAGTCCCAGTCTTGTCATTCCCGTACGTAGAAATTCACCTTCGAGACACACCGTTTCGTGCCTTGGTACTTGATTCCAGTATCGGCCGGAATCAGCACCCTTTGAGCAAGCACACCATTTTGAACAAATGTACTTTTGCTTGGTATAAAAAAAGTTTGAAAAAGTGTATTTAATTTAGAGACAAAGAACGTACCAATTTTTAAAGGTTGATTTCTTATTAATCACAAAGGGAAAGGTACGATCAAAGTGCTCTAGGTTTATCTGGCAATTTCGAAAGAGCAACAGTGGTTTGGCGCAGTTACAAATTGGCTCCCAACATGAGCACGTTCTATTTTCAGTTTATTAAGTGGATCAGTCGGCAACCTGGCACGCATAATTTCGTCAACTTAGGACTGTCCGTGTCTGATATTGCTTGCCCCACAAGGTCGACATCTGATCCTTACAACCCAAAAACAACAAACGGAGAAAGCATCATACTAGTCAACACTGACAAATGATTTGGTGTGCTTTCCAAGGGTATTTCAGTTTGCCACCGGAAAAATAGGCCATAAATTAATTCCCTTTTTTTCTCACTGAATGTGGCATAGCGAACCGCGGCGTTTTTGTTTTTTATTCAGGCCAGAGAAAATCACGTCCCACAGTCTTAGCTCTAAGGGTTTTTTTTCTTGAAGCTTTTCAATGTAAATGCATGGAACGATTTGGAAAAAAGACAAACAAAAAGAAATCGCCGACCTCTTCAAGTGGTTAATAGATATCACAGCAGGTAGTAACCGACTAAATGATGTTTAGACACACGCTTTGATCTTAGTCCTTTGCAACTGTGCCGCTTTCTACAGCTTTTCAGATTACATAACTCTGGCGACACAAAAGAAGAGGGAGATGCTTTTTCAAATTAATTTCGAAGAGTCAAAAGGCCAAAATCATTTTTTTGAAACCAGGCTTTTCAAACTGTTCGATCGGCACGAAATACGTTCGTGTGCTAATTCCCTAAGTGATTATCTTTAGGCCGTTTCCACGTTCCTTCATTTTTTCACTGTTTTCTTCCCAGAAACCTTTGGAAACTATCTAATCCATGACGCTACGTTTGGAATAATTTGTATTCCAACGCCTGGTTCGATGATGTTTCTTCAGTATTGTTGAGCCGTCAAATAACGACTGTTTGGTCAGTTTAAACATGACAACAGTAGGTCTGTGGGAGGTTTATTTATCTCATGACAATGGTATTAACTCAGTAGCAAGCTCCATGTTATGCCCTTTTTACTTTACTTTTTACTTTACACACGAATAACCTGCAATAAGAAATGGAAGTTTGCGCCCAGCCCAAACCATCGCGTTTTGTGTGCCCCCTCCGCCCCCACTTCCCCTCGGATGACAACCCCTGGGATAAAGCCAGTAACTCCAGCCCTCATACTAACAAAGACATAAGGTGAACTGAGTCGTAGACTGCTTTTTACATGGAGTCTTCTTCCCTTTCCTCGAATACAGTCGGTTTATGATTAAGCCCGATGAGTGTGATTTATAATGTCAACTGTATAAAATAGATAAGGGATCGAGGTCCTACTTGTTTATATCCTTAATATTTGGGATGACACTTCATGACCAGCTAAACAGCCAATGGACCCAAACAAAAATTGGTACCGCACCACAAGCAGTCTGACCAGGTACAACAAATTAAATCCAATCTCAGCTCTTGAATGTGTGACCAGTTGATTTGCGGTTTCAAAAGACAAAGTAAAGAGACCATGTTATTTTAAAATGAAGCAGTTTTAGGATTCAGGAAGCAACCATGCTGCAGGGGCAAGAGCACTATTCTCCCAACAATGTAGCCGGGTACCCCGATTTTCTTTCCTCAGCAAAAATAGATAAATGAATTTAAAAAAAGCTTGCGTGTGTAATAAATGAATATAGTATTACTTACGGGCGAGACGAAGAGTGAATAGTATCAACTGAGTTGATGCAGTAGTACGGAATATTAGATAAGCTGAGCGCCCTTCGTAATAGCGGGTTATACAGCTTACGCACACTTGATGTAAACAACTTGATGTAAACTGGCCTGGAGCGTTGAGGTGGGCGTGGGAGGAGATTGTATCCTTGTGAAATCTCGAGGATGTCTCGGGACTAAGAGCGCACGGAAACTCTACGAATATACCTCTCTAGCTCCATTGTTTGTTCTCCCAGTACAGAGCACCTGACCGTGGCCTGGGGAAATGTTTATTTCAAAGATTACCAAAAAACACGCAATTTGCACGCTGGCACGAAGGAAAAAGATAAAGGAAGGGTTCCTCTGAGACTGACACGTGACTTGAATCGGGCAGTTGGCATACAAAACTAAAGAGATCTATTGAACCATACATAAGAAGGCGCCTGGCGAGCGATCATTTCAGCCAAAAAGCATCGCAATTGGGAGCAATAAGCGCTGAATTATTTAGCAGATTACGGACATGTTTATCTGTTGACGAGGAGAATTAACTCCGTCAAATCGGCGGCACTAATTAGACTCCCTTCCAATGCAAGATCCACCAATCTGGCTCTGCCATTGAAGATGTCTTCAGCCATAGCTTGATAGCTGCCCTGGTGAACCACTGGAATGCAATTTAAAGAAAAAAAGGGAAAGAAGAAGGAATAATTTCGTAACTTTCATCGTTGGAACGCGTGAGCCTTCAAGAAAAAAGATTATTTGCACGTGAGCCAAGTGTATTCAGTTCCACTGCAGCCTAGTTGAGGCATAACATGGGCATCAGAGGATTTTTTTACCCGCAAGATCACAGTCGGGAAGGGACAACGCAACGAGCCGCGATGCCGTAAGCGCCTTCAGCGCGCAATTGAGGAAAGTCTCTGGGATGCAATCAAATTGAGGCTTGTCCCTTGTTGCCTCCCCCCCCCGCCCTTTTGCAATCCATATTTCGTTCTTCGCCTTCATAATTATTAAGTGACACGTTTATTCAAAGCAGACAGAAAGTTGCGTCGGGCAAAAACAGGAAACATGCCAAGTCTGTCAAAAGATAATTAAGGACGAAACAATTGTCTCTTCAAACTTTGCGGGGATCCCCCTTCATCCTCCAGTATCCACTTCGAAGGAACACACTTATCTGTAGAAGAAAGCTTACATATTGTTACGATATAAAGGGTACAGTATCAACATGTTCCGTTTACGTGGACCTCAGTATTGACCACATTCCCTAAAGCCGTGTCTTGGTCTTTGCCGGAAGCCTCAGTAGAGCCCGCACTCAAACAAAATTCCTGAAGAGATGGAGCAACGAAACCAACTCTGGGAGCAATGATGGGGTATTTGGCTTAAATCAACATCATGATTATTAAAAATCCGACGAACCAATTTTAAAAAAGTCTTTCTCAAAGTAAATAGGCAATTAGATTAAGCAAAAAAGAAGAAGAACAACAACAACAACAAGAACAAGAACAAGTAGAAGCAGAAGCAGAAGGAGAAGGAGAAGAAAAGAAAAAAAGAAACAGTTGGGAGGGGGGGGTTGCGGGAGTCCGTTGAGGTGGGCACTTTAACATTTCGCCTAGTATTTCTTTGAAACGTGGAGCAAGTGCATGTTCAAAAAGTTCCATTATTCAGGTGGAAAAAAATAGGGCAACGAAGGCGTGCAGTTTGGACTTACAGACAAATATGCGATAGGCGGAAGTATTTGTTCAAATTGAAATAACGCCTTGTGGAACTGATGGCATATCTTGAACGGGGCCAGGAAGAAGACAATAATTGGGTCAAATAGAATTGCGGTGGAAAAAGAGAAAGAATACACGGTACAATGACATCGTTTGTTCCAAAGCACGAACTGCAACAATTCAGTGGCCCAGCTCTACGAAAACGCATTATATAACACCAGGGGAGCTTCCAGTTAGCCAAAATTTCCGGTTCAAGATTCCAAACATTTTCCGTGCCCACAAGAAAGGCATTTCCCATGCAAGCGACCACCTTGGTGCAATCCATGTCATAAGTAAATCGAAAAGCTCGCCTGATGGAAGAGGAGTCCAACAAATGGATGCGGATGTGGCATTGCTGTGTGACGCTGTTGTCGCGAGACAAGGACAAAAAAAGTTGTCCCTTCAAACTTTGTTCCCAATTGAGGGATTGAGGGAGGTCGAGTTAACAACATCCTCTTGCTGTACCGAGTCACTTTAACCTGAAAATGCAAAGCAGTGCGCTTGCGCGCAAACGAGTACTGTCTATGTGAAGGGTATGAGACGATCGGATCGAAGGATAATTTCCGTCACAAGCGGAAAGGCGGAGTACCTAACTGAGGTGGTCCACTTGTTCCAGACACACCCAAGCAAGAGATAACGATCCGATCCAAGCGCCCAAGAATGAAGAACATTTATTTATACGCTGTGAGTGGATATTTAAAGCTTCAACCAAGTGGCGCCGTCTATACAAAGTAGCAAGTCAAGTTGAATTCCGAATCACCGAAGTTGAATTCGGGACCACCGAAGTGGAATTCCGAATCACCGAAGTTGAATTTGGGACCACCGAAGACAAATCCATTTGATGGTCAGAGCGGGGATTTGAGCCCCGAACATCTGCATGCAAATCCAGTGCCCCTCACTACTGGGCCACGCCCCTTCCTACAATGCGACCATGGCGAATAAATCGCTCTGTAGCTGAAGTGTGACGTTGAATAATAAGTGAAAAGTACCCATACCCGTCCCGTCTTCTTATTAGGGACCTTACGAAACAAGGACGACGACGGCAACGAGAACACCACAAAACAATAGAAAACACCACAAAACAATTTTGGTATATTTCCTTGCCGTCATCTCCTAAATGACGACATGAAATTACCAAATTAAAGGTTCTGGGGAGGACGTTAGCACAAGGCGAGAATTTTCAGTTATCTCTCTGCGCTTCTAACCCGCACGTTAGCATCGGGGCAAACTCATATCCGATATCATCAAACGTTATCATTGCGCATTGCGCTCGCCACCCAAGCTACAGAGTCAAAATCCTCCAGGTGGAATTATAATTAATCCCGGTTTAAGACCACATCAACTTGTGGGTCTTGCCGATTTGGTTTAAAAGAACTTGGCACAAGCGTTTCAGAAGATATGTTTAAGTAGGTATTTGCTTTCACAATAGACTGAAATTCTGGCTGATGGATTGTTTAAATTTTTGCTCACACACATCGCTATTCGTCTTAACTCTTAAAGTCAGAAGTCCATAATCCAGAAGTCTCGATCTATCCCATTTAGCCTTGGCCCATCAGTTTACGGTATTATTGCCCCCGCAGGGTTTTGGCCCAGATGCCAAAACCCGAGGAGGCAACCTAGAAGCCCCCGCGTAAAAAGAGAAAATATGTAAATTAGCAGATATTGTATTGGGGAATCAATCTCGATTTGCCCAACCGGGCGCGCAAGGTGGTATCGGTATTGCTCAGCCGGGCGCGCAAGTGACGTTGTCATTCTTTACCGCATTCGAGGTGTTCTGGGTAACTTGATGTGACTATCGAAGACTTTGACAAGTGCTGTTCAGCACAGCGATTGTGACAACAGAATGTTGTCTTCTAGTTAATGTTCCTGTTGCTGTACTGTCATATTTTCAAGGCATTTTCCGTGGTTATTTAAATTGCTTTTCAGTTGATAGCGTTTCAAATAAATGTTGATGGAAATTGAACATAAATGCTGTTTGTTGTGGCCCGTCCTTTGGTTTCATCTTTAAACTACCAAATCAGCATAATATGAAGACATTACAATGTTCAGCATATAATTGGAAGGCATCTCAACTGCCCTCCATATTATCTTAGGTGGGGGCAGATGTAATGAAAACTATTACTAGTCTAAATATAGAATAGAGGTCCCACCAATCAGATTGGGCCTGAAAACCCAACGCGTCTCATTAGTCCGCAACCAGGAGCCGAGTGAGGGATTGCTCGTGCTAAATGCAAATCTTGGTACAAATCTATTAGTAGGCGTTCTAACAATAGATTATACGGTAAACTGATGGGCAGCATTCTGGGCATAAAATGTTTTGTTCTAAGTATCTCCATATCATTTAAATGTGACCGCTACATTATAATGCAAATGCAATAAACAAAGAATCTCAACCCTGGGACATCTCAATAATTGGGCACAACATTGCCTTCGCCGATTAAGTCTATAATTGGGCACAACATTGCGTTCGCCGATTAAGTCTATTACTGAGTAAGCACTTCAAACTTGGCTACTAGGATATGACAGTCATCATCATCAACAACATCTACAACAACAACAACAACAACAACAACCTCAATAGTCCAATGTTCATGCCAAAGTCATTATCCTTATCATTAATTCATAAATAGTTTTAAGAGTAACCTTTTTCTTCCACTTGAGGTGTTGCTCTCTGAGCCTCTTAAGCTTTAGTTTGAACCCAAACTTCATTCAACAACAAGAGAAGAAATAATAAAGACACAGGTAAATAAACAAATTACCTTAGTTTCTTCTATGAATGTAAAGAGCAACAGATATAAGATAATACATTTAAATTAAACAATTTTATTGTTTATAGAAAGGTTGTTTATAGATTATTTTGAAGTTCTATGTATCAATGCAACTCTGCCTCACATCTAGCAGATTATTCACCAAAAATATTAAGCTGGGTATGGTGTAATTATTGAATACGAATTATTGAATACGAAAATGAGCAATGGCATTTCTGTGGGTTTACTGATACTTGGACATTGGAATTGGGAACTTGAAGTTGAGAATTTAAAGTTTGGTTGAGATTTAAAATACATGCTGGA
>BLFK01000010.1:1991301-2016352 GCA_014634185.1 Astreopora myriophthalma
CCCCCCTCCCTGAGGTTATCAAATGACCTTGGCACTCTATAGGGCTCAGACATCGTCAGTATTAAGACCCACGTGATAGTTTTCGGGCCGGCTTTATTTAGCAGTTAAACTTTCAAAAACGTTTCCCCTGTTGTCTTTCAAATAATGTTTGTGAACAAAGAACAGATTGTCGCCACATGTTAAACTTGGAATACTTTACTCTACCTGGCGTAAGCTGAATTGATTTATTTTTTTACTATAGGCTGCAACCACAGAGGAGCCAAGCAAACAAGAGGCTTAACACTTAAACGTGTTATGCCTCAAGTCGGAACGACGCCAGAAAGACAACATTTAAGTTGGACCAATAAAGCTTACATTTGAGTTATACTCTCTTAAAACGAAGTGAGTGTACATTTATTAGTATAAACTTAAAGTAACACCTAAAATTAGCTGACCTAAACCTTCCGAGGCAATAAGGGCGTTGTTTTAGATGTCATTTCTTTCTTCTATGACTTGTTTAAAACAGTATGAAAGCTTATCTGATAAAAACCCGGCAGTACGCTTGTTATGACTAGTCAGTATCCTCCGCGTAATAGGAAAGAAATATCAGTTTTCATATATTCTCTCAAATATCTAAATATTTTGTTCTACGTTATTATATCCAGCTGGGAGAGCGTAGTCAGGTGAATTGAAGCTGTAATCTATTTTGCAATGTTTGGGTTTCAGTTCACTTTGATCCCACCTGGTGGGAAGCATTTTCTCACCAGGTATGGCAACTTAAGGGAGCACAAATTGAAACATACCATGGCATCTTTTTTTGTGTGCAATCTCGTCACTGGAGATTTATTTCCATTCAAGGGTTCCTCCTTAGTCTTGTCATGAGTCCACGCTCGTGTTCTGATTCAGTAAGATTTGTTCAGTGACTTTAGAATATTTTTAAAGAAGAACAGAGAAGGCACAATTGTAGAGAAAATCAAGACTTTGAGTTGGCAGGTTGAAAAGTTAAATTTGGGCTTCAAAATTTGTCAGACGGATACAAGACAGTTCCATACTAAGCGGCAAGGTTCTCCGCCACCTGTCGGCGAACTGTCCAGAAGTGTTTATTTTTCTGCAGTTTCAACTGTTTTCAGCACTCAGACGTCAACAGAAAAATTTGCCAAAGCGAACTAATCAAACGTCTACGACGTAACTCCTCAGGAAACACAGTCCTACCCGGCACAGTCCTAACTATCAGTTTCATGGTGATTGGCCGGCACCAAGAAAAATAATGAAATGAGGGAGTTAGTCTAATCTTTTCTAATTTTTTACAACGTAAAATCCATTCAGAATAAAGACAGTATACTGAAATAGTGATACAAGGATATACAGGATTTATATAGCGCATTTTCTATGTGGATATATAAAGCCCAATCACTTATAAAGACCACATATAAAGCCAAACAATCACTTATCACTTTTGTAAGTCACGGACGACGACGTTTATCAAAAAAAAAAAAAAAACCCGAATCTTGCTCAAGACTAATTTTCCTACAACTACTACTTTTCAAGCCGCGTTTATTTCAACAGAATCTGATTGTTAATCTATGGAACTTGATTTGCACGATCGCTCCTCCCTCCTGTTTTTATAGTATCTCATCAATTAAGGCTTTTGTTGCCAAATGTCATTTCCCATTACTTACTTCTGTTTTTTATGTACACTATGTTTGAACCTGCTCTGCAGTTAGGGGCTGTTGCTGTCATGCATGCCTACTCGATTTTGTCCTCTTTTATTCCCTTTCTTTTTCAAATTAGTGTGTAGATATTTTACTGCTTGCTTCAGTTATTTTTTCTCTATTTTTATTGTAGTCATACGTGCACCGGGTAGCACCTCGCATGGGACTTAATTACGTCCCGCTCGCGCCCTCCCCTTTGGGACATCTTTGTACGTATTTTTACTTTTCTGTTGCATTCTGTTCTGATTTGCCATGTTTCCCAATAAACAAAAAAACAAACAAACAAAACAAAGTCCTTACGGCACTTCACCTTTTACGTGTCAATTAATGCTCAAATAAAAGTGAACTTAGCGGAGAAAAACCTTTGAACTCCTTCAACAGTTTAATTTAACATTATTTCCGTGCCTTGCTGTGTCGTTCGGCGGATCAAGCAAACGAAATTACTACCTCTCCTGCGAGGAAGGAATCTACTCAAGCCGTATATTCCGTGTTGGCTTTCGTTTATACTCACAATGGAGAAGAGCCGGCCTCAGCGAAAACAATACCAGTTCGTAAATTAGGTTTTAAAAAAAGAAACCTCTGATTATGGTTGTGTAAATATCAAGCCCTTGGCCAACTGTTCAAAGCCTGGTTAACGTAATTATTTTTATCCAGCTGATAATGAGATAGTCTAATCGGCGCAGGTAAATTGCCGCGTGTTGATTTGCCTCATAGGGTGTATAATTCAGGCGAGGATTGAAAACAACGAACAGTTTTAATTAATGATCAGTCGCCATCTTAGCACATGGTCAGATTACAAAATAAAGGCATGCAATGCGGGCGTATTTGTAGCTTCATTAACATATCAACACCGCGGGACGCGGGTATGAACACTAATCATGTTTTACGCTTAATGATTTAACATGAACGTAATTTTAGCTGATTTACTTTTAGTCTCAATTACTTTAGATCTAATTACGTGGGATTGTGTTTGTTATCCACCTTTTATTAGGACAGGCTGCGTCATTTATACTTACACCTAAAATTTCCACTCGGATGGTTCGCGTAGATGGGAAGCGCCCCTGATCTCTCGAGATATAAACCGTATTGCAGCACTGTTTCATGTGATTTTTTTTCTTACTTTTCTAATAGTATATTTCGAAGGTATCGCAACGACAGTAACAGTCACATCCAATGCATTGTATATGTATTTTAAGCCATTTTAGTCCACGTAATATATTTGCCGTTACAACATAGAAGCAAATCAACGCAATCTACTTGCTGGCTCAACCTGACTTGCGAATAAATCTTCAGTCACGTTTATTTTCAGACCAGCATGAGGAGAACTTAGAATCTTGTCGTTCTCCCTGTAGTTTAGAATGTTTCGAAATCAAGCCGACTCAGTAGCTCAGTATGCACATCAAGTCTAATTTAAATCAAGAGTTCAATCGGCACGTGGACATCTTTCGTTTTCGGCGTTGTGATGCAATAAGAATAATAATTATTAACAATTATTCGCCGAAGGCGAAATGAATATTGGTGAATATTTACCGAGACGTAGTCGAGGTAAATATTCCCCAATATTCACTGAGCCCGAGGCGAATAATTGTTTTAGTGTAATTTTCAGTGGTGAATAGACCACTTCGCGCTTGTTGGGGGATCATGGGTAATCAGGGCAACATGGCAGGAAATTCAAAGGTTTGTACGGAAATTCAAAGCAAAATAAATTGTTCACGACTCTACTTTCTGGACTTTCGCGTTCATAAGCAAAACATGTAAGTTCAAGTTTACAACTGAGACGATTTGGACTCGGTGTTTATTCTTTTGAATTCCTAAACATTACTGTTTGTTTCCCTACACATTTTCTGCAATTTTTGCCTTTCCAATTACAGGAAATGTATGACAGAAACTTTGTGTAAAAAAATAATTTCTGCAATAGCTATTCTCTCCACCTGTATTCAACCGCATCTTTAAGCGCTTATGTTCTGTTTTGTAAGATAAAAGCGCCCAAAATTGCAAATCATGAATTCTTTTCATCGTTTAGAACATCCATACAAACCTTTGAATTTCCCGCCATGTTGCCCTATATAAGAAAGTGCAAAACAACGAGCTAAAACACAATAAAAAGGCACTAAAAGTTTTTGCTTAGCTCATAATTAGCAGCCGCGCCTCCAAAATGTTATATTCACCGGGTAGCGCGGTGAATATAACACCGAATTCTTATATTCACCGCTGAAGATTACACTAATAACATTTACTTATATGGCGCAAATTCAACTACACAGTTTTCAAATCCGCCTCACATATACGATAAATTAAATGTTGGTTTTCTGTGGAGAGGGGAAAATCGGAGAAAAACCTCTCTAAGCAGGGTAGAAAAACCAACAAACTCAGCCCACATTTGACGCCGAGATCGGGAATCGAACCCGGGCCACATTGGTGGAAGGCGAAACACGGCTAAAATTACAGTGAAAGTTACAGTAAAGTGACAGTAAAGTTACATTTTAGAAGTTATAATAAAGTTACAGTAAAGTTACATTTTAAATTACAGTAAAGTTACAGTTTGGTCGACTTCGAACCTCTGTAACTCCGCTACGGATCCAGTATTTTGACAGCGAAAAAGTCTTTTATAGGCATTTCTACTGACAATATTTTCATGAAGTATAAAGAACAGATTCAGGCTACAACGACCGTAAACGTATTTTTAAGCTTTCACACCAAACCTTCTAATCAAAATCGTGTAAATTGCCGGGAAATTAGAAGCGACATGACAAGATTTATACTTATTCGACTTTAAGGACGTCATACTTCCTTTACTGGCCTAATCTTCTGTTGGATGAATGATATCAATAACATTAATGAACATAGCGGCAAATGTTGGAAATCGGCCTTTTCATAGCGGCGTCTCAACGGTTCAAATTCGGCCAAAATCCCCATACATTCACTGTAATTTCAGCCGTGTTTGTACCCAAACCAACACGGCGTCATTAGCCGTGAAAAGGTCTATTGGTTCATGGTTAGTGTGCGTCAATCGAGCTACGGATGCAAGCGAAAGCATGGAGAGCACCAGAGAAGCTTAAAGTCTGAGCCTCAAGCAAATCTAGCTTCTCAAGTGCTCTGCAAACGTCCTAAGTGCACCCATAACTCGATAGATGCACAGCTAAAAACATGAACCAATTGTTTTATAGCATTGCCAGTGATGTTCACATTTGTACAAGGACAAACAGCAGAAAGCCGGGGAAAAGAATTACATGCCTGCTCAACAAGATTGCAGTGAAGCACGCTCGTGCTGACTGAATTTGATTGCGTGCATTTGCAAGCTATGTTATAATTAACGTCACACTGAAAACGATAGGAGTCCACCGAAAGATGTTGGTAAGATTTAATAATTTCCTCTTGTTCATAACAAGTTTCTAGATCTCTTCCTTCAAGGAGAACAAAAACAAATAAAGGGAAAAGGTTTATTGCCATTTAGTTGCGCGTATATCGAGTTAGGATGCACTTTATAGGACGAAGTTTAGAGAGCACTCAAACGGGGTAGAATTGCTCGAGACGTTCAGTGTTCTTGCCACTCGAACTGACTCGAACATAAAATCATCTTCTTGGCGCCACCGTGTGCTAATATCCTCTTTATATACAATCACACTAAAGCATGAACTAGATAAATGGAAACATCCACCCGCACGAAACTGTTTCTTCGCTTCGCGTTATAGCTCAAGTGAAGCTACTTGGACTTCACATGCGCTCACTCGAGACAGCTCAGTCTTAATTGAGGCCTTCCGCGGTCATGAGGGGGCTTAATTAAGCAAGGACTACCCGGATAACGTCATCTGAAACCATAAAATCGCGTTATTCGAACTCGTTCCGCTGGTAAACTGTACTAACTGTCCAGGAACAGAACTGGTATGAACGCCGTCAAAGTTACGAGAGAGAATGGAAAATTCGTCGTCGCGCACTTACTCACGCCTCACACAAAGTTTCAAATTTATTGGTAATTTCAGGTCGTTGCTTCGGTGACATTGGTAAAGAAATGCAGCAAAATAACAGCATGTGAAGTTCAAGATACTTTCTGTGTGGGTGTGAATCAACTGCTACAATACACAATAGAGGGCATTGAAAATTAAAGTGAACGCTTTTGACAACATTACAAAATCAAGTATCTTTGTAAAACTAACAGTAGCTAGTTCAGTTCAGGTAACCACTGGAACGAAATTAAAAAATAATAATAGAATGTAAGAATCATTCGTTTTACTTTCCCCATGTTGTTCAACGACAAGCCTATAGAGTCAATGAACACTCATTTGGGTTTTGGATGGGTAATGAAGTCGTAAACAACTGACAAAAAAACGTGCTTCAGCACACATCGCAAGCCCTGATTTAATGCGGTCATCAATCTTGAGACAGTCGGATACCGTGGTCTATTTTTCACAATCACATCTCAACCTGTTATGCATTGTTTCCGCAATATTTTTAGCCCCTTAAGCTCGTTGTTTGCTCTACATGACAGCTATTTTCAGACAAGTACAAGCAGAAACTGGTACATCCAGTCTAATAACTAGAATTAGACGCAGCACGGATAAAACGGCCGGTTTACAATATCGGGGACCGGTTTTGAAGACAAGAAATTCAGTGTTTCTCTAAAGTTGCTGCCGATTGTACTAGAGCAGCTGGCTACTTCGGATCATGACAGCTTTTGGCCTACAGAACAAATTAAGTTTGCTACACTTATACGTAGCGTGGGGCGTAAAGTTCTAAACTCAACTTTATTAAAAACGAAGGAGAATAAGCGGATTAACGAGGCCATGTTTTGTTCCATTGAAATTGTTCTCGCTTGACCCGCGCCTCCCACAACGACTTCATTCCTGACTGAACTACGCTTTATCTTGCTTTTGGAGCTATCTGTTGCAAGGAAGCTGCTATTATTGTGTTAAAAGTGCACTGTAAGATCATGGTAAAGAAGCATCTTGGCTAGAATCAAAGCCGGATTCTGAGTGATAAAGGTATGAGCATAAAGAGATTTTGACGGACGATAACCGGTTTTGCCTCAAGTGCTATACTGTCTTAGAACAAAAGCTCAACCGAAACAGTAAAGTCTTCAAGCTTTCAATTAAAGGCTTACTGTTTTCAATCTTTTCAGTAAGCATTTATAACCGTAACATATCTCGATTGAAAAAAAAAAAGGTTCAGGTTTGTAAACACGAAAAACACTCCCTTTATTTTCCTGATAAGTTGGCATTTAGATCAGAGAAAAACACGAACACAACTAAAAGCTATTGATGGCGCGTTTCTACAAAGAACCGTGGAAAGTGTTTACAAAGGGATGCGCAAACCCATCGATACCATCTTACGACGGCTGAATTTTGGCCGGGAGGGCAGTCCGGCCACAAGCTCGACGTTTAATTTAGAGCTGGATCAATTGCAATCGTTTTATAACCGTTTATGAACTATTTTATGGTAGTACACTCAAATAAAGGAGTTCTTGGTGCAGGACCGTTGTTCAAACGAAGCGTTACGTGTAACTTACCATTAGCTTACATCCAAGCAAGAAATTCATAGTGTCTTGCAACCTGTAAATTTCATAAACCTACGGAACAACCTATTTGTTTCTCTCACAGGAGTCGTTTGTTGACTGCGTCATTGTATGTACACTGTATTTTCAGTGAGCACAATATTTTTGTTGTATTTTTTATTGATACAGACAAGATAACATGGTCTTTTAGCGCACTGTTGACCAATTAGCAAGACACACTGTTCCCGTCGACCGAACTTCAAAGCCGATAAGGCTGTTTTAAACTTGGATTGACGGTGCGTGAAAGGAATGCATGCAATTTCCCGTGAATTTATTCCATTGGACTAAGAGGCTATAAAGTTTGCTAGAAAGCTACTTAAATCATGATATCATTGTAATCCGTCTTAGTTAGATTTATGATCACACCTAAGCTAAGAAACTACAAACAGCTATGCCAAAGCTCTTTTCTCGGACACCTTATAAACTACAGCTAGAAATGACATGATACTAGTACGCCAGTCGGTAAACTAGGATAATAATTCACTGTATCGTCAATAAGAGAGCATTTTTTTTCATTTGTTTGAAATTAGTCTTAGAAATGGAAAATAATTCTCCGACAGAGCCAGAATTTTAATCTAACTTCATTAGTTAATTCCATAAGAAAGTAAGGAATGAATTTACACAACGTATCATTTTACTACAATGATCCGGCTTTGCTTGCTTCCTCGGCCCTCGATGATTACATTGTTAAAGCAAATCATGTGGCGTGCTACTTGCGTTCTCTCTAGGCTATTTAATCAAGTCAAAAAATATAACCGCTTTGTTCGATTTCCGTGTTCTCCAGACTAAATTTAAGTACAAACTATAGTCAATCGGCCTAGCCGTGCGTTTCTCGACAACAATGAAACTTGTCGGGTCCTATTTCGCCGGGTGCAAGCGTATTTTCCTATGTTTCCTTAAAACGAAGACGTCCCTAGCTATGACACGTGCAATAACCTTCCCCTTTCCTAATGATCACAGGGCTTTTCTTAGAAGAAGCGGATCGAAACTTTATTAACAAATGGCTTTAAGACACTAAACGTTTTGGGACTCCATCGATAAAGCTCACTTTTAGCCGGATGGCCTGAAGTTCGCATTAGCAGAGCCTTCTTACTAGAAAGTAGTCCAGGAGACAATGCGACTGTTCACGCTTAGGTCTCAGCTCATCAAGCGTACGTATGACCGAACCTTAGCGACTCAAGTATTGGAACTATATCGGCTGTCCCGCACGCATCATTAGTCTTCTTAATTCATCGATTTTATATCATTGCTCTGTAGTAACGACCGGCCACTTCTACTTATTAACTGACATCTGAAGAACGCAACTTATCTCACAATCTTTCACGCACTGAGTAATGCTGATTTGGCCAAAATAGCCTGTTTACTAGACCGCGGATTTGATTTGTTCCTGGCACCTGAAGCATGAATACATGAAATGGAATTGAAACTAAATGTGTCAGTCGCATCGCGCGTACGAAGGATCCTTTGTTATCAGTTAGGTCAGTTTCAAGCGCTGTTTGTGCTCCTTGCAATGACTTCGAATTCTTTGCAATATCAAAGCCTACATTTCAGTTCCGTTTTCATCTCTCCACAGGGCTAATGGGATAAGTTTTATCGGTCAATTTTGAGTTAAGTGGAGAAATTTTCAATGCATAAATCTTTCCTTACACATGCAGTCTGAGTTCCATAGTATGGAAATGGAGGTCTCAATCTAAATTGAGTTGTCTTGAGAAATACGCCTGCGTACAAACAAACTGCTATGCTTAGTCCGGCCGAACCTGTGGACACTTTTCCTTTCTTTCTTTTTCTTTTTAACAGATCCCAATGCAATCATCTACTTCACAGGAACTGAAACACACCCATGGAATGCATTATATGAGATTCACTTTATTTATTTTTCTTTGGGATAAAGTTCCAATATTAAAAATGCATCGTGTTTTTCTCCCTTGTTGTTCTCTATATAAGAGTACAAAGCTCTATTCTCCACTAGAAACAAACCTTTCGGAAAAGAATGTTCTTTCGAACACGATTGAAAGATATTCAGTTTGAAAGTGCCGATAGAAGTTATTTTACGAAACACGCAGGAAAATAAAAGTCGTCGAGGCAACAAAAAATACCGGAAATTATTGAATTTAAAAATACATTTGTTTCACGCAGAACCAAAACAAATGCAAAGCTTTACATTGATGCTAAACGTAAGTGCGAGGAACTGTTTCCGCGGAGAAAAAAAATTGAAGCTGAAATGTATCTTTTTACCTTTCGCGTGGACGCGTGTCTGAAACGACGCGGCCACGCGTGCTAGATCTTATGACGTACAGTGAACAAACTTGATTATTGACTTTGTGCCACTCTTGGGAGCCAATGCATATTATCGTCTTGTCTTTGTCAGGGTCGGGTACCAACGTCACGCAATTAATTTCATTTTTCAATTGGCGCCAGAAGTTGCTCAATTCATACCAGAATCTAAGTAGAACCATGCGCCATTTGGGAAAATCATTGATGTAATAGGAGTCCTTCGAATTCGGGATATTTAATCCACTACCCTGCGTGCTGTCAGTGCTGGCAATAAAATAATTACCGTGTATTTTCTGTGGGAGATAAACTTCTGGTATTCCTAGAGGGCGGTCTTTCTAAATGCAAGCAAAACGCACGGTGAGAAGACTCAGTAGGTCGTAAAAAAAAACACACACACAAAAAAAAACCCATGAAATTGAAAACAAGTGGTGGCGCTCTCAAATTTTCCGTTTCCTCCATCATGTTTTGAAATAATTTTCAGATGACCCAGCGCTTCAGACGACTCCGACAATAATCTGTTATTTACGCCGCCTGAGTCCTCAACTTTCAAAACAAAAACTCTTGCGGTATCAATCCCCATTTCCGTAGCTCTCTCGCAATAATCCTCACCGAGATTGCTAGCGCCAGGGACACTTGAACGCCAGTGGGAAGGAATACTAATTTCATGCGCCTAAGACCCAGATGTTCTTATAGGTGTCAACCCAAGATGGCTTGCTGCGACAGAAATTGTTTGAATACAATTTTTTTATTGAAACAGCCGCAAAGATTGAAAGCGCGCCGTGGGGTGCTCTGACGGTGGGGGCAAAAATTCTGTGTGATGAATGAGACACCTACAGAGACCCCACGGAGCATGCGCTCGAATCCTGTCGTAACGTTACAAGTAGAACGCAAATGACAACATATCAAAACGGCGTACGTCCGCGCAAAGCACAGAACTATCGTTGAAAAAGATCACACCGTCGCTTCGCAAAGGACGAGAATTTTGCGGTAACATCTTAAAATGGGAAGTGAAGAGGTAATCCATTTTCGGCCGTCGATCGTCGTTAAAGCGGAGCCGCTGGAGAATCCACCAGCGTTTGATTATACCAGTTTGTCGCAAACAGAGTCTAGAGTTGTGTTTCGAAATTACTTCGAGGTGCAGACGGATGGCAATATTATGGAACGAACCAGCTCTATGGAATCGCTACAGAGCCACAGTACCAGTAGTGAAAACGGTTCCACGGACAATAATGATAGTTCTGTTAATCCAGTTCCAAGTGCGCGCGAAGAGGAAAAGAGCGAATATTTTTCGTTCCCAGCCTATCGCACAGATTGGAATAAAAGCGCCACTGGAGTGGACGAGGAATCTGACGAGGATGAAAGGGAGGACGAGCGAACAGAGGAGGAGGACAGTTCCTCGGAGAATGCGAGAAAATCACCGCCAAGAAGCGGTGATGTTTTTCAAGTCTTCTCGCCCGGCCCTGCGCCTCACGCCATGAGCCCCAAAGAGGCTCCGAGTAGAGCTCAACGAGAGATTGTCATTCCTGGTATACCCTCCAACACACACAATGGGATAAACATCGTCTTTCATAAACACTGCAAGCTCAATGTGGATGCACCTGGGAAACTATATGCCCGAGAAACCTATTCACCGAACGAAGGTTATCTTACGCGCGTGGAGAGATTCGCGCCAGACTTGTCGCCGTCGCTCGTGTACGCCACGCGAAACGAGTCGCAAGTCTCGAGCGGCCTATGCGGTTCGAGGGACACCGAAGAGTCGCACTTATCGAGTTATGACGCTAAAATCCCATCTGCGCGTTCATCAGTGTTAATTTGCCAGTGGATTCAGATGGAGAAGATGGTAAATCATGTGTGCGGGATGGGATTTTATAGAATCGAGGATTTAGTAACGCATATCACGGACGTTCATCTTGTATCCGCCACACCCGTTGGTTTTGTGTGTTGCTGGAAAGAATGTATGAGAAATGGAATGCCCTTCAAGGCAAAATACAAGCTGATCAATCACATAAGAGTTCACACAGGTGAAAAGCCTTTCACTTGCAACCAGCCTGGTTGCAGGAAAAGCTTCGCGCGCGCTGAGAATTTGAAAATTCACGTTCGCACCCACACGGGCGAGAGACCCTTTGCTTGCGAATTCAAAGGCTGCGATAAACGCTTTGCGAATTCCAGTGATCGTCGAAAACACATTCATGTTCACACACTGGAGAAGCCGTATCGATGCAAGTATGTTGGCTGCGATAAAAGTTACACACATCCTAGTTCCTTGCGGAAACACATGAAAGTTCACGGTTTGCGCACGGAGGAACATTTTAAGGTTGTTCGTGGACTTTCTTTGGGCAGCCCTCCTGGTATTTTTCAACAAAGAACTGACATATAAACTTCGCTAGATTTTCCCTGGACAGCGACGCATTGCTTTGCCTAGAAAACAAGATATATTCGACCAATTTTTCGGCCGTTTTGATCGATAAAATACACAGAATTTCAACCGTCGTGGAATGAAAAGTGGAGACCTGGAAAATCGGCGGGTGACGGGCATAAAAATGTAGCCACGTAATGAGAAAAATTCAAAACAGTTGGTCATGTTTTCCACGTTTGGCTCAGTGACAATGTAAACTTGATAAATCACTTACATGTACAAAAACCTTGAGTTTTATTAGGAAACTTTACAACCACATAAAATTCAGACAATGATCCCAAAGCTATTACTACTACATCACAACTTTTTGGGCTGTTAACTCCATTTTGCCTTCAGGCACGATTATGTGAAATCGCTTTTCCTGCATGGTGAGCGATGTTTTATTGTAAAGATTTGCAGTGTTCCACTTGATGAGAGACTTGGCTTTTAGACAATAAGTGTTTCTCATTTTCATTCCTAGTAGTGAATTGAAACTCAAGTAAAAGAAAACAGTCTGCAATTCCCGTTTGGATGGCTCCGAGGAAGTGCAAAGTGAAGTCTACCATGCATTTTTTTTTCCTCTGTTTTATTTCTAGTTATCCAGAGTTTGGGTCTCAAAAGAAAGAACACACGTTTTCAGTTTATTTTTTCTCATTTCTTTTGAAGATCTTGTTGGCCACTTGTAATATATGTACAATTTTTGCGATTTCACCGGTACAGTGCGGTAAGAGTCTAGTGGAAACTTACATTCACTAAAGGGAAATCTCTTTTTTACAATGGAGTTACACGCGGCAATAAAAGTAGCCGAGAAGGCCGTTTGATGTATTCAGGTAGAGATTTCTTTCTCTTGATCAAGCCGTAAACGTAAGCGCTCCGACAAAATGAACTCCTGGTAAAATGTATTTTGTCTTTCAATTGTACTCTATTATTATTTCCAAGCAAGGGAACACAAGACGAAAATCTTATAGTGTGCAATAATTTCTCAGGACTTGACGGAACAGCTCGACCATGTCGTAATTGTAGCTCGATATCGATTTCCATACTGTTTTGATAGCATATTCAGAGTGTTGAACATCCAGATAAATCTTAACCCGTCAGAAAGAAAATCTGAAACTCAGTTGCTCCGACGTCTTTGTACATCTACTGCCAACTCAAATAATTTGCGGAACTTTCAACCCTTGAATTTCTTTTTAGTCCCAAACGATCCAATGTACGTTTTCTGAGATATCCTCTCTCTATCCGAGAGAAATTTCAGTGGCAATAGAATAAGTTCGACTTCTCGTCTCTTATAACTCTTTTCTTTTTTTTTCACCCAGCCAGACCGCGATGATTCCAACTCCTGAAACCGTTGTAACGATTGTCAATCGAAATTCTATCCTTTCATCTGGCCTTTTCAAATCACAAATATATGTATATATGCTATGTTCGCCGATCATTTAATGGCTAAGATTTGAGCCTTGCTTCATAACTGAACGGGATGATACTGAAGGCGTCGATATCGAGTCGAATCGGGACATGGTGGGCCATTGTCGGGAAATAGTCCATCCAGTTCAGTTTATATCAGTTGGTCCTTCGAGTTGCTATTGCCCATCAGTCGCCCATGTTTCCGTGACTTTTCAATGTTTTATAGCAAGTCGTCTGACAAATTCAGAAGATTGAAACCGCTGTCAAACGAGTCATCAAATGTACGGTGTACAGATTTAATGCTAACATCCGAAAACTATGGGGATAACATGTCAAGGTGGAAGACCGAAATTACAATACACGTTTTCTCGGGCTAATTCGTATCTTCCGCGTGGCCACGGCTGGTCAAATGTTAAAAAGATAAATAGTTTTGTTTAACGCTAATCAAATTGTGAGTCGTGGTGTAAGACATTACAATTTGCTGCGGATTATTTCGCTGAAACTTTCTGAAGCATCAAACGTGGTCTTGCATCGCGAAGTTTCTTTCTTGAGGGACTCTCAATCTTCTTTCAACGCTGAAAAAAGGCCTCAAGCTCGCAGAAAATTTGCTATTCTCGCCGTCTTAAGAAGTCTTGCCCTTGGCAATTTTTTCCTCTCGCTTCTTCGCGTGCGCGACTCTGGAAGTGAGTGTCCACGCAGACAATCGCGTGACACGCGACATACCACCAAGAAACACGCAAGACACTTCACCAATGGGGGTATAATTATTGGAATTCGATATCATTTCCGGGCTTCACCGCCTACCTAAAGCTCGACGGGCAATCTTTGTATTTCGTCAAGGCGCATAGATTCCGTGGTAAATTTATAGCCGACGCGCTGCCGCCAAAGGCCCTTTCAGCTGCAAATTGCCTCCAATCGGGCAGCTCACGCGTTGGTGACGCGACAGGGCCATCCAAAAACTCGCATCCTGCTCCGTGAGATATTGCGTTTTGTTTACGGTTTGCCTTGAGAATAAATTAGCGCCCCGGGAGGCAAACTGTCAACTGCTGAGCTTACAGTCAACACTGAGTTATTAATTTGGCGGGAGGTGATTCAAGGTAGCCAATGAGATCGCTCTATTTCGACCCTTCGGAAGTGGTCTTTGCTATTGTCGCACACATGAAAAAATACACTCTTCTTCGCCACTTTGGTCCAATGTTAAACATATATCAAATATGACACGTATAATTTTTCGGCTTTGACAGAAGCAATTGCTCGAGGAATTAAGAAAAAACACTCAAATATTAGACATTTCATGACTTCCTGACACTGACTACCACCTCTGACGAGGCACGCTTAAAATGCATCGTGCGTTTGTTTTGATGAAAAAGTGTTTTCTTGACCAGTTAAGCTTCTTTTGAGCGTACACGTGTCTTATTTTTCTACTCACCCTCTCAAGGAATATGCCTTCTATTGGCGTTAACAGCAGCACTGACATGTGGACGGGTGTTTGCATTCTCTAAAGCTATCTACATACACAAGTGTCTAAATTTCGCTCGCTTTTAAATGGGGGCTAAACGCGAATACTGCCGGAATAGTGTCAGCGAAGAAATCAATCTTCCTTTCCGGGCCTAATCTTGGGCAAAAACAAGTTCCATACTGTATACTGAAACACAGTGGAATATTGGACGTCACATATAGGAATGAACAATGAAAGCTTAGATGCAAGCTCCGAGTTAAACAAACACGTAGGGCTTCAAGATTTTTTTTCCTTTTTACTTCAGAAGAAAATATATCACACATAAGACTTGGACCATTTAAAAGCTCAGATATTTGAATACCCTCCGCGTATATATAATTACGGTGAAAGCTCCTCTTGAGACCGCCCCTTGCTGTGACTTAGTGTTAACAGAATTGCCCAGTTTTCTGTCTCCACTATACTTCCTGCAAAACCTGTTTACGTTCTGTTTTGAGATCAGGAACACTGAAAGGTGACTTCGGGAATTAAATTGACCGATTCCTCCTGGCAACCGGTTTAACGAATTATAAGCGGAAAGAAACGATCAATAGTCCATCTGATCAAACGAGCTGGAAAAACTCTGGTCATCGTTGACATCCGGATTCAATGGATTAATTTTTGAAGGCCACGTCGTCGTTACCGAGAGCTTCACTGCCTCGTTGTCAGGGGTCGCGCCTTCCCCTCGATGAAAGCCGAACACGAGAACTGAATTGACAGAGACGTAGTTTTATAGCGGCGAAAAAAAGTTTCTCTGCATAGTCTCAAATTTAATTTTCCGTTTCCGCTCGTATTTGTTTCGAAAAAAGATTGTAAACACTAAAATAAGGAAGACCTCTGGGAATTTTTATTGTGGGTGTACCCCTTTCCCAAGTGGTGTATTATATGGTTCGTTTTTTTCTCACGGGAGGGGACGCAGAGGGGCAGCCTATGTCTTACAGCGGGTTACGTTTTGTCCACTTTCGAAACAAAATACCGCTTGCAGTTCGCACGCGTAGGACTAGGTGAACTCGAACCCGCACGTTCCTTGGAAGAAAGCATATCATTATTCCTATAATTTTTCATTATGTTGAGTGGGCTCAGAATTCGGGAGAATTTAATATCTTTGCCCCCTGAAACACTGGCGTAATTGCAAAACTTGTAAGTTGTTGTTGTTATATTACACAGACAATAAGCCATTTCCAAATTCACTTAAGCCTCTCATTCAAAGCGAGTCTGAGCGCAAAGTTTTTCGTGTAAAAATTAATTTTCATTCATTACCATAACTAGCTAAAAGATTTTCGATTGCTTGCACTCGTTTAGAAAACGAGGACAAGGGAAATGGCTAATTCCTTAACTTTCGCAGCCTTGATAAATATATCGCTTGGACGAGTCAATCAATATCCAGCCGCAGTTTCGAAATGTGGTAATCATGCATAACTCTACAACATGAATGCACTCACAGTTTGCTCAGTTATAATTATGAACAAAGATGTGCAAAAAAACCCTGGGCAAAATGTTTTGCTAAGAGTATCATTACAGGAAAAAGAAAAAAAAATTCAATATACGTGAACATAGAGACCGACACAACGTAGAATGACCAGTACGTTCCCTCTTAGTTTCTACATTTCGTCCGGTTAATTTAAAGGAACCTTCTTCAGGTACAACGACAATAGGCCATTGTTCAGTGACACTTGGCCTTGAATGGCAGCGAGGCTGCCGGTGTCCTTGTATTGATGCAGACGGCATTGCGTTTATCTTATGAAACGTGTTGTTGTAATGCCAACTGGTCTGCAATATCATAAGAAAAGCAAAGAGGTTTGTATCAAAACGAGGTCACTGGAAGCCTCACTTCGATTCGTAGGCCAGGTAACTCAGCCTCAACCGTGAAATGGTCCATTTACAATGGACCAGCGTTCACGGTTGTTTGCTTGAACATTTGATAGCCTGGCCAATCCCGGTCGAATCTCCATTAGCCCCAGTCTAGCCCCTGTGCAACCGTGGTGAGCCCCTGCCAAATACCGGTGAAAGAAGTGTGAAACTTGATTCAACCGATTCAACCACAGTCCAATAATACTCGCACCCAGAGCCCAAATGCTTTACCCTCGGTCTCTATCAGAGGGCTCTGGGTACAAGAATGGCCGTAAATTTCCAATTTCCTATAAAAAACAATTACTTCTTGGGTAATTCATTTTTAATTTACGATGGAAATTCGTCATTTCGATCACACGCTAGATCCAGAAAACACAGTGGAAAGTATCAAGCCAGTTCTGAAGCAGATCAGACCAGAATGGGACCTGGATAAAGTCAAATTCAAGGAATTTAACGAGGGTATAAGCAATAAGCTCATCGGCGGTATAATGGAGGGATTAGAACCCGGTGAAATGATTCTATTTCGACTCTTCGGGAATAAAACCGAGCTCTTCATAGATCGAAAGAAAGAGCTCGAAAGCTTTCAGATTTTGCATTCGAAGGGTTATGGCCCCCCAGTTTATGGAACACTGGAGAATGGACTTGCTTATGGATTCTTACCCGGCGATATACTTGACCCCGAGACAATCGCTGATCCCCACATTTCGTCATTATGTGCGCGCCACATGGCTCGACTTCATGCCATTAAAATAGATCACGAAAATTCCAGGCACAAAGCAGAACCGATGTTGTTCAATGGTATGGAGAAATACTTAAATCTGCTGCCGGAAAAATTCGAAGACCCAGTGAAGAACGAAAGGTAGCGTACATGTCCAGTTATTGGAGGGTTGCTTTTCTTTGGGGGGGAGGGGGTTAGCAAACTCATTTCTGAGGGGGTGTACAAAATGGCCGTTACTCCAAAAATGGTATCGTGTCGGCACTTTTTATCTTTTTTTTGTTTTCCTAGAGGGTAAATTCATGGTGAGCCCTTCAACAGGGTTTTTTTTTTGGGGGGGGGGGGGGNNNGGGGTAATAAGTGGAATGGCCCATGTAATGGGAGGGGTTCCAGACCCTATATAAAGGCACTTCCCTGAGGAGTGGATGCATGCTGTTATTTAATATTTTATTGATCCATCCAGAAATGACATAATAACAAATTTAGACTAATCATACTGCAACTTTCCCTCTGTTTTACCTTTCAAGGTATGAAAAGGAAGCTCCAAGCAAAGCCAGGCTCAAAGAAGAGATTGACCTGCTCAAGGGTGTATTACTTAAACACAACTGTCCGATTGTGCTTTGCCATAATGATATGCTTTGTGCAAACATTGTCTATAATAAAACAAAAGGTGGGTCAAATTTAGCCATACAAAAACAGGTGCAGTTTTGGAAAAAAGGGGGAAAAATGCTAAAATATACAAAAATCAATAAATAACCAAAAAGTAAGACCACATTCTTGCTCATAATGTGTTCCTCAGAATTGTCCTTCAGTTCACAGCAAAACTGTGTTTTTGGTAAATAAAAGCAGAACTCTTTTTGACCTGCACATAAATGTGAAGAAGTTGGAAAAGGTGTTGAATTACAGAAGGAGGACTGGTCACTATTTACACCCACTTAAAGTTTGTGTTTCTGTCATTAAAGTGCTACTATCAATGACGAAAAAAAAAAATCAGTTCTTGTTTTTCTTCACATTTCAAAAATACTTGTTTTGAATGCTCAGCAGGTGAATTTTTTTGCAGTAATTTCGAGAGGAACTATGTTTATTTTAACTGCATTTTTTTTTAACGGTCTGCCATTACTTGTTGTGGTTCTGACCGAAGTCCCCAGAGAGCTGGATCAAGGAGAAAGTGCCATCATTTACTCACTCGCTTAAAATGGAGTGTGATTGCGGCTTATTTAGCATGCAGCATGGGAGTTTTTTTCTTTCAGATTGACAAATCCTGTTCTGCATACTAATAAAGCCACGTTCACACACCCCATTTTTAAGCGAGTGAGTATATGACGTCACTTTCTCCTCTATCCAGCTCTCTGAAGGCTTATCGGTCGCAACCGCACCAAGTAATAGCGGACCGTTAAATCAAAAAATTCCGTCGAAATAGTCTTCCTCTTGAAGTAATTGCTCCCCCGTTCCTTGCATAAACACCATTGATCTTTCCCCTATGTGCAACACCTGCAGCTGCCAATCATCAATGATGACCAGTGCCTTAATCTAAAAATACTGAAGAAGGGTAACTCAGTGAAATCGCACAGGCTCAATATCACTCTTTACAGACTGTGCATTTATTTTGTGGTAATGTGTGATCAACTTACACAAGTAATGTTATTTGCTTGCTTTTAATCCAGACAGTGTCCTAACGATTGATTACGAGTATGCTGGTATGAACTTCCTGCCACATGACATTGGAAATCATTTCTGTGAATATGCAGGTATGACCCCTAGAACTTTTAAAAACAATCAAGATTAAGTCTTGGGCATCAGAAAGAAGTTTAGTGAATTTAACTATGATTATTGTCCTGGTTTAGGTGTAGATGAAGTGGATTATGATCTGTATCCAAAGCGGGAACACCAGCTGAAGTGGATTGCCATTTATCTTGAGGAAGCAGCCAAACTAAGAGGTATTGTCAATGGAAGACACTGCCCTGCTCAAATTTATTTTGTCCAAATGTGAATGACAGGGCCAAGTTGTTCAAAACCTTCATGCTAATTTTGTGTCAGTATGAACTTTCTTTCCACTTTGTTTGCCAATCGACCAAGGATTTGCTCTAGGGTTTGAATGAATAATTGGCTTTTCTATGCATTATAACCTTCAAATTACTTTGGAAGCCATTTTCAGCAGGCACAATCAAAACCTAATCATGGAATAGACTTAATCATGCAGGGAACAGGCTAACCTGCATGGAAGCATGATTAATGCAAACAGCGTGCGAGGAGGAAGGGAACAGGAACCTTAGCATTATCATCCCCCATTCCTCTTCCCCTTCAAATGCCTACCGCGCAGGCTAGGAACAGGCCCGCAGATGAAGTGACTACCTTCCCCAGTGGTATGGTTCTGAAATTACTACGTAACTGAAGCTATAAAGTGAGGCATCATTTTTCTGTTCATGCTTGAGCAATGAACTGTTGCCCTTTGATTGGTTGTCCAGTATTATGCAGCTGAACTGCAGCTGTAGAGGCAGTCTATCCCTCCTCTGATCTGTCGCAGCTCTAAACCCAGCACTTGCTTTATTAGGTGAAGTGAATGCTCAGATTTCAGAAATGGAAATTGAGAAGCTGTATGTGCAAGTTAACCATTTTGCATTGGTAAGATTTGTTGGTGTGTTCATATTAATTCAGTTAAAGGAAGATTTAAGTTAATTGTCATCAGCCACCATCATCATCATCTATAGTAAACAATTATTGTCAACAAAATCCCTTTTTCCCACTGGTGGAATATTAAAGGCAGCAAGATGGTCACTGCACTGTGAACTGCAGATGTGCTAGCTAACTACACTTGTCTTCCCTTGTGATAATCTTCTTTGCTTACACAGGCAGCTCATTTCTATTGGGCCACGTGGGCTTTAGTTCAAGCACATTTTTCTTCTATTGATTTTGACTTTTTAGGGTAAGTAAATGCTTTTGAGTCACTCAATTTTGTGATCAATAAGATACATGTAAAACAGGGGTGGTTGATGCAGGCTAATGCAGGTTATGGCATACTGCTCTATGCCATGTCAGCATTGTGACAGGGTCTCGTCCATCTGCTTAATTGCACATTGTCATGACCAAGATGTAATGCCCATCACAGACTTTCTTACAGCAACCAAGAGTACAATAATTGAAGGGCTCCAGGCAAAAACGTCCTAACTGACTTTTGCACGATTTTTAGGTAATTTCTCAAAATTGCGGCCAATTTCCACCAAACCAACTGCACTAAAATTATGGGGTGAACATCCCCATCCCCAAAATTAAGCAATCCAATGAAACGAAGCCAAAAAAAAAAAAATTACCTGTATTTTCATATTTTCTTGCTCTCGTGCCCCCCCCCCTCCCCTTCCCTAGGGTCCAGAATTTTTTTCCTCCCTTCATTATTTTGTTCACATCACTTAGGATAGGTAATTCCATAACTTAATTTCCGTGTACAGCGCAAAATGTGGTCGCAATTTCGCAAAATGACCAAACACACTAAAAAGGTCAGTTAATTAGGACTTTTTTGCTCAGCCCTTCAATTGTTGTTAGTTTGCCCAAATTAGAACAAGATTCCAGCCAGGGCTACTGGACTTGTTTGAAGGTAGACCTCAACATAAAAATATCCCTCAGAAAAGAATATTATTCAGTTATTAACATAAGCAACAATGAATGTAAATGTAATAATTAAATATTCATGTTATTTTTTTTCTCCTAGGTATGGAATAACTCGTTACAATGAGTACTTCAGGCGAAAAGATGAATTCCTTGCTCTCAAAATAACTGAATGACATACACGTGCTACTGGCATGAATTAAAATAAATCAATCATCTACAGCATATTTAGAATCTTTAGAATCTTAGAATCAGACTGCATGCAATTGTCTGATACAGTGTAATGTGTATGCCCCTTATAAATTAACTACAATAATTACAGGTTTCATATTCTTTTGAGCTTTTTAAAGTTTTCCAGTTTTCCATGACCTAAAGCTTAGCTGTCACCTTTGAAAATTGTCAAAATCATCTGTGTTGTAGGGTATTCTCACATAAATTATTGCTTGTATTATTTTTATTTTGTCCTTGCTTCAACATCTGCAATGATTTACCACACAGAACTATTATAATGATATTATTATTTTCCATCACTGACAATATTAAATTCCATGCCTTTCCAGACCTGGAAACTGAAATACTTAATATAAATTTCATGACAATTCCTGGTTTTCCATGACCAGTACAAACCCTGAATAAGTAGTTCAACATGAAGATTGTAAAGGTTAATGTTCTTACATTATTTTGTAACCACACAATATGCATTTCCATATCAGCCATGTGCTTTTATTGCTTTGTATGTGTTATATCTGTTTTGTTTTGAGACGGTTAATTGGCCTTGTATTATTTTTGTTTCTTTTCTTCCTGCATGTACACACTGTATAGATCTGTAGACATGAGTAAAAAGAAATGAGAGGGGGACTCTAGGGAATTTTTGTTTTTCAGTGAAGCTTGTTAACTTCTCTTAAAAATAATAATAATAATATTAAATAAAATTATTACCAGTAAGATCAATCGTGGTTCATTAATTTTATTTTCTTTTGTAGTTAAATTATGCATGGTCTTTATTCAGTGCTGGTGAAATACTAAATTTTGGACAATGCCAAAAAAGTAATGAAAGACTAATTATAAACTTTGCATGTTCTTGTCATGTTAAATGTCTGTAGACATGAGGAATGAGACCAGTTATGCAATACAATACAATACACAGAGTCCAGGCTGGCAGGATCACAGCATTATGCAAAAATAATAACGTTTCGCATGATTGTACTCTGATGAAAGACTTACTGTTCTTCCGACTTACATAAAGCTCAACATGAAGAGACAAAAGGCTCTGTGATTTCTTGGTCATTAAATTTTTCCTGTCGGCTCATTGTCATTGTGCTTTATGTGGGTACTGATGTCAGAAGCTGGTGAGTAACCAACACTTTCTTTGGTTCAGCACTCTTCAAAGCATTACAGTAATAGCTGGGTCAATTTGTATTTATAGGGCCAAAAGATCCTTAACACAGGGCTAGCAAGCTCTTTCCTTTCTCACTTGCTTCTTGATTCTTTCCTGTTTCATTCAGTTCACAACCACTCCTGATAAAGGCAGAGATGTCTATGGTGCAACTCTTATTGTTAGTACAAAACCAATATAATTATATTATAAAGTAATGGTGGGCGTTGGAGGCACTCTTGGAGATGTTACTGACTTGATCCTTCCCCTTGTTGTTCAGGTTGTTGCGATGACAGCATCATTACAATTACAACAGGGACAATGTACATCCACTGAAATAAGAAAGCATCTAGTTAGCGCAAAAAGTAATACTCATGATAAACACCTACAAAGTCTGATTAATTCATTGTCTAGTTTGCTTGTAAAGTCTACTCTTCTCCAAGTCTTGTGAACCATCTAGGGATGATGTACCCTTCGATCTTCCTAGATAAGTCGGGAAGAGGAAGGAACCTCTGCCAACCGCCTCGACTTTCTTTGATTTGCCGCTCATCCAACTATCTGGATGAGTCAGACCAGTTTCGAGTATGATCAGTCGCGCGTGATCAGTATTTTTGAATTTACATCGGCATGGCAGTTATGACCTTTGCTCTTGCGATTATTGTGAGTTCACGTGGGTATTTCCTCCGTCATGGCGAAAGCAGAAAGCTACGAAATTTTGTTTTATACATAAACATATGGCATTTGAAAAGTGTAAACTATCTTGAGCGTGTGAGGAAATATACATTTTTTTTTTCAGTTACGGCGTGTCTTTCAGAGAGATTTTCGCAAAAATGTTGAATGTTTATTTCAGTTTGGCGGACACTGGTCACGCTTGACTGATGCTCGGTTACCTTTGAATTTAACGCATGCTCAACAAGAAAAGTCGAGGCGGTTGGCAGAGGTTCCTTCCTCTTCCCGACTTATCTAGGAAGATCAAAGGGCCTCTGCTCGCAGAGTAGGGATGATGACAATCGACAAGACTTGCAATGTTTTGAATAGAGAAGGCTCCATTGATACCACTCCACTCACATATTTTGCCAGAAATGATCTGTTGTCCTGTGTCTTCCCTGTTGCCTTGTCTCGCTTCTCCTTCTCCAGTTTCTGAATGTATGTTTGCGTGTCAGGGCTGAAAGAGATACAGGTCAACATGTGGACCACTTGATTTCACAACATTTCTCAGGATAATGAGAGCAGTGTATAGAACTCTCTAATGACAAAGGTCATTGATTCAGTTTAAGTCAAGGTTTAGTGAATAGGACACTTGTTTCCAGAAATGTATGCAATTAGATGCATGCTCAATTTTGACATGCATCAGGAAGTGTCCTGTTAAATCTAAGCATCTAGTACTTATTTCTAACAATAAGGCTAGGGTTAGTGTTGGGGTTATTTTCAGGTGAAGGTAGATGCAACTGTTTATGCTTACTTGAAAATAACAGTTTGGGGGACACTTTGTGATGTTTATTGCCCATAGTTCTGGACACATGTCAAGTGATGTCCAAGTTGAGGAGAAGTCAGCTACGGGCCACTTCGTGATGCTTATCAAAATCGGCATGCATTCTAATTACGTGCATTTCTGGACAAAATAATCTGGAATAGGAATAATTATTATGATGATCAAAGCAAGGCAGTTGGCATGGAGGAATCTGATTATTCATGTTACACAATACGTGTTAAGTGTTAACTAAAGGGTCATAATTCCTGAAGTCCAGATGCAGCTACATGCACAAAACTCACAGCTGTCCAGTTCCTTGAAGCATAACAGAAATTGAAGTGTTAAAATGTGGAGGAAGCCATGCTGAATCCTAAACAGGAGAAAAATAAACATGCCTGTATAACCGATTGTTATTTTAACAAGAAAAGGTGACATTTTCCTAGTCTACAGTGCAACATACACTTGCAGTAACTGCAACACAGTGCATGTGGGCTGCACAGCCATTAATAACATGCAATGCAACTTAGCCACAGAGTTACAGCATCTTTGGTGCAATATACTCCATTGTCTTCCAAGAGAGAGGATCCTAACAGCAGCATTGGGGTTTATTGTGTAGCATTTGCAGTGTTCTGTGAATACCAGGAAGGGGCAAGCACATAACACCAGCTATGCCATTGTTCCTTTGTTCTAATAGACAAGAAACTTTATACTGTATTATTGTACATATGAAAAAGAATCATATCAAATAATTATCATCATGAAAGAAATGATTGTGAAGTGCAGTTTAGAAATGAATTGAAGGAATGATCCTCAGGAATGATCCCAGCACATACTCTCCTATAAAAGTTCCTGTGGAAGAACTGCTCAAATTGTCATTGATATTACTCGATATAATTGGTTGACATTATTACGCAGGAAAATTGCGACCAGAAAAAAAAAATAAAACAAGAGGCTACAGGTAGCCTACTACAGCCTCTCTTTAAAAAATAGAGCACTGCACCGGCATCGCAGAGGTCGTGGGTTTGAATCCCGTTGAAGTCGCTTGAATTTTTC
This sequence comes from Astreopora myriophthalma, assembly GCA_014634185.1. NCBI lineage: Eukaryota > Metazoa > Cnidaria > Anthozoa > Scleractinia > Acroporidae > Astreopora > Astreopora myriophthalma. The sequence continues at coordinate 2,016,174 of BLFK01000010.1, forward strand.
AAGTGCATATATGAGACAATTGCTTAAATTGTCCAGGAAGTGTGAGGATCATTCCTTCAATTCAATTATTATCATAACGCCTACCCAGTCTAAGGTCTTTGAATGGCATCCCTTATCAGGGACAATTAATCCCACACCATATAAATGACCTGAAAAAGAAATGATCAAATAACGCACTC
>BLFK01000010.1:2030133-2082633 GCA_014634185.1 Astreopora myriophthalma
GGAGAGCCGTTTCGGTGGAGTGATTTTTACGATTGCCGCTTTGAGATTGTGATAACTTGTTATGATCTAAGAACGTGACGAATTGTCTGTGAGCCAACCTTTCGTTTACTTTGGATAATACCGGTAAGAGTGATATGGGCCGATTGTTACATACATACATATATATATCAACCACCTAGCCTCTCAAATTCTGTGGTCTGTGCGGTACATGATGTAGTTTCTGAGTTATTACTCGTGCCAGGGGTAAGGCCGCGCACGAGTCTAAACTGTGCCTCCGTCCTGTTCTATCGCCAGAAATGTTAGTTCCGGCGTTTTTGCGCAAGTGCTAAAGACAAACTTCGCGTGTTTTTTGCAATCTCGATTCCAAAGCTCTTTCACCGGCTTTTGTGCGCAGACATAAGATCCACGGTTAGATAACGAGAATGGCGTTTTTTACCTAGCAGGAGACCTGTGAACAACCTGAAACGTGTGTCATTGAAAAACAGAGTACCAAGGATCTTTGTGTGGAAACAGATTCTCACAAAATAACCTCCACGTCCGGTTCTTATATCACTAAACTTGCTTCGAAAGGCTCGACCCTTGACTTTATTTTTGCGTAAAATAAGTTTTTGGAGTGATAGTCTTGTCTTTTGAAGTAGATATTTTTCAATACCAAGGCATTCAGTCGGTGAAAGAAAAGAAAAACATCGATTGGCGCAGACTGCTAAAAAAAACTGATGGCCCATAGCTGTGTTATCGTTGTTTTATTGAGAGAGGAGAAGAGGCCGATTTGACTCATTTTTCAACTAAAACCGCATTCGATCGTAAAGCTATTCTAGTGGTCTGGCGATTTCAGCCGGTACTGCCTCCACTTTTTCTTAGGAGGAGAACTGAACGGGGTAACTAAAATCACTTCAAGAGGCCCCTGCGACAGTAAAAAAAAGACAACCGTACAATCGGCTATATTCTGTTCCCATACATTTCTTCATAAAGCACTCAAATTGTAAAAACGGGAGTTTGCGTTTCCTGCGCTGAGACAGGACTCCAGCGAGATTATGGGCAACATGGCGGACGACCTATCGTGACCTGAATTGTATTAATTTCAAGCTTTTATGCGGGCAGTTGGTGGGAAATGTTCTTCGAGAAGTGTACCAGGATTTGAAGCACTGCGGACATTGTCAAAGGAAATATGAGGGGCTTGAAATCCCGGGTTGAAATGCGAGGTCAAACGTGCTCTTGTCGCGTCAGCATTATATAACACATGGGTCAACCTCGTTCCTAGGGTCTCTCTTCTTCTCTTCCCCTGGAGCGAGAGAGGACCCTGGGAACGAGGTTGCACATGGATAAGGTAGATTTCTGCGCCCGCGATGATGATAGTCCCCACTAAACCCGTAGTCGCTGGTCACTGAATCTACCTCATCCTGTGTTATTTAATGCTAACCCTCTTGACGCCCCTTGGCTACGGGTTTCACGATGAAAGTTTTAAGTGTTGATTGACTCGTTCCCATAGGGGAATGGTGTTCCAACAATCAACTGTTACTAAATCCTGGCAAAACCAAGTTGATGATATTTGGCAGCAGGCAGATGCGTGCAAAATTTCAATTTCGTTTCCTTTCCTTTATGGGTAAGGACATTGTCCCTACAGATACCGCCATTGACCTTGGTGTGACTTTGGATTCTAATTTAACTTACGATGAACATATAATTAAAACCGCTTCCTCGTGCATGTCCCGCCTTGGCCAGATAAAACGTGTCAAGCATGTCTTCGACAAACGTACACTTTTGATGATTATTAATTCCTTAGTTTTTAGCAGGTTATTTTATTGCTCCAATGTTTGGTCAAATACCTCAAAATGTAATGTCAACAAGTTACAGGCAGTGCAGAACTTCGCATGCCGCATTGTTAGCGGCGAGCGTAAATTTGACCACGTTACACCAATTCGCAAGGAGCTAAATTGGCTTTCAGTTCCACGCCAGCTTTATTACCGGAACGCTACAATGGCTTTTAAATGTATGACTGGTCAAGCCTCAGAATACCTTACATCAAAATTCATAAAGCGAGCAGAGGTTAGCCGACGTAGCACCAGAAATTCACAGCTTTTACAAATTCCTTTTTTTAGAACAGTTAGTGTTAACGTAGTTTTTGCACTATGCGAGGAATTTATAGTTTAGGAATTTGCGGTAACCTCGTACACGCCTAACAGGAAACAAACAGTAGATAAACCTCAACTTGAATCAAGCAGTTTAGTTGTACCCGATATCTGAATTGGACGTGTTTCATGTGATTTACTGCTTACCTGTTACACTGTTTCACGGTTATCCCGATCAAGGAAAGTTAAGAAAGCTCGCCATAGAAGTAAGTTTATAATCGCTGTTATAGTATTATCAATCATTTCAGTTTTGTTAGTTTATACGGATTTCATAAGTTTTGTATATTGACGACCAGTTGCCGCATGGTATAAGGATTGTTAAAAGTTTTCATCAGTTGTTCCCGCTTCGCTCGTTTTGTTTCTTTATTACCAATTGATTTAGTTAACTAGAATACATTGTACATTTTAATTTCAGATCGAATAAAAAACATTATCAGTTATACGATTGCGAGCATTCTTCGGTGGTAGATCGTCTCATTTCTCTTGCGCAACAGTTAGCGGTCAGAGAACATTTTCCTATAGAACTGTGAACTTATGGAACTCTTTAGACAATTCTTTTAAACTGTGTAACTCGGTTAATGTTTTTAAAAATCGTTTACGTACTAAATTACTTAAAGAATTGTAATTATATAGGATCATGTATTGTCTTTGAAAAGCCCCTTGGGAAAGTCAATAAAGTATGTTTGTATGTATGTATGTATGTATGATTAAAGTCACTCGCAATGGACCCTCTGCAGGATCTTGTCACGTGCCTGGATATCTTTTGTTTGCAATGGTGCTGGGACGCAAGCCTTCCAGCACTTCTGTCAACAAAAGATTCTAGAGAGTCTCGGTGTATCGATTTCAAAGACAAAATACTCGTTTCGTAGCATTTTTCCTTCTATCTTCGGTGGCCAATATTTTGCTTATGTAACAAAGCAGACCTTGCTTGGATTGCGTGCCATTATGGCGTCGATGAGTGACACGTGACTAGATCCTGCAGAGGATCCGATTAGCTCGCCCTTGGCTTGATTGCTCATTTAATACACCACTGTGAAGCGTAATCGTACGGTCATGAGTTGGGTTCCAGTTCAAGCCTGCGTGTTTTTTAGACTTCTTTATAAGTGCTTACAACTAAATTGTTTATCTCATTGCGACGGTATAACTGCTTACAACTAAATTGTTTATCTCACTGCGACGGTCTAACATTGAATACAGGGTTAAAGTCGGGCACGTTTTATTGAAGGGTGTTGCATTCACAGTCACTTCTGTCTCACGAACTTTTGAGACGTCCGCATCAAATATCAATCCGAAATTTCATGTAGCAACAAACGATCGTATAGTGAAGGCGCAGATGCCTGTCGCAACACATCAATATTCTTTATTTTCCATTCAGCCACGGCTTCCTTTGTGCTCTAAGGGGATCAAATTGAATAGTTTCCGTTAAATGTCGACTGTCTCAAAAGCTGGTGGCGGCCTTGATTATAACAGGGGAGAGCGGGACTGAAACAATATATAATAGCTGATAACAATAGAAAAACAATCAAAGGAAACTATGATCCTCGCAGTTATGGACGCGATTTTAGCAATTGCGTAGAGAAGCTGGAAAAAATTCAGGACTTCAACGGGGTTTGAACCCGTGACCTCGCGACTTCATTGCTTTATATAAAGGACCGATTACAAAATTAATGTTTGTATTTTAAAACAATTTGTATTTGAAAAGTAGAAAAATTAAATTGTACTCAATCTGCACAATCTGCAGTCTGCAATCTACAATCTCCTTTTTAATACAGAATACAGGGCCACGCAGGGCCACCACCAGCAAATTAGGCTGAAGCTCTGGAAGAACGAAGCACATAACAATAGGCAATATTGTGCTTCAGTGATATGGAAACAAGTGGCCCTGCATTCTGCACCAGAAGACTGAAAAACGCAAAACTGAATATGATACACTATTAAAGACGTGCCCTTGACAGTGGTATCGACGTATGATTCCGGTCATGTGTCTTCCGTTTTCTTTGGAAACTCACGGTCGCCCATTCACTCCTCTCCGTAGATGTCGTAAAAGAGTTTGACCCATGAAAAGGACGCGAATGCTACATTTAGTACAGTTTTCCCTCCTACCATTCGCAGCGGGGCCATATTTACAGCCACAAGCAATGAACACGTTTACCATCTGATGTGTTCACATGTAATTCCCGCAGACAACATCCGGAAATGTTACTCACGGGAGAACAATTAACGGTTTCTTGGTCATTAGCGTGTCAACCACGTCCATGAGGAAAACAATCTGGTTTGGACTTCTGGTTTATACTAGTGGATTCTCTGACCTTGGCCTACGCTCTCGGTGAATAAATCAGGAATCTCCTCGATGCCTAAAAATAACCTCTACTTATCACTAATCAATCCCATGATCGATTCCATGCTGTCACTGCAACAACATGCTTGCCTGCTACAAGTGTTCCGAGCTATGAAATTCGCCCTGTATGTGTCGCTCTTATAGTATAGCGATATTTCTTGTTCACAAACATTGACGTCAAATTTCTTTTGATATTCAAATTTGCCAACCAGCGAACAAAAGAAGTCATAGTCTCAGCACCCAGACGTGACGAGAAATATCGCTATATACAAGTCAGCTGGCAGCAACCAAATTTCAAGATAAGTTCTACGAGGCCAAGTTTTACTCGGTATTTTTGTTTGCAATGGTCATTTGAAAGTCGTCAGTACCGATTTTCAGTGGCCGCCCAAGCTGTTACCTTTCGTGGGCTGAAACGGAGAAAAAGGGCGATAGAATCTGCCTGCTCCGGGGCGAAACTGTGAGGCTTCGGCAAAGTCGCAGTCGTCAAAGCCTGGCGGTTGATCATATTTTGCAAACTTCATTTTAAAAAAATACTCTCGTGCGCGCAGACGGGGCTCTAAGACAATTTTTTATAACACTCATCTGTTGTCTAATCCTCCTAAGAAATACAAATAAGAGTCGTAAAGAATCGTCTAGTCCCAGAAATCCTCAGAAATGGCCATGTGTGGCAGCTTTCGCAACGTCTCACATGATTGGTTCGTTACCCTTCCACACAACAATAACACTAACAACAGAAACAATGCATCTCACCCTAAAAACAATAGCTGCTGTTACACCAGAGGGCCAGTAAAATTACAAGCTTACGAAAGCTGCTACACTACTGGTCGGGAGCGAAATGTTATCAGGAGCCAATGTTTAAAATATATTGGTCATATTTGCCGCAGTGCAAACACTGTGCTGACAAAGAAAATGTTGTTTGCGAAGTCTTAGTGTCCATATAAACGGGACCCTTGGATAAATATAGCTAAATTATTGAATGTCTCCATTGAACGGGCAAAGAGATCTACACAGGATAAGAGTGGTTTCGCTGCACTGGTCGACCGTGTTTAATTTTGGCCAGTGCAACTCCATGGTGACAGGTTTACCGCCTTGGAGGATTTTAACTATACTGTACTGTACTGTCGTACGTTAAATGATGACGCCGAATTCACTGACACTATTAGTGGAGTTTATTCAACTAAAATTTTCACTAGTTCTTTGAATTCGTGATAAACTAAGAACCAGTTTCAACCTGTACTTAAGCTGCACAGCAGTAACCATGACATGCACACGCTTTGTGGGCCTATTTTGTCGTTACGGACACTTGCTCCTGCGTACATGGGTTCCAAGCAACCAATTTCTCTGCCCGCTAACTGTTCTAAAGCCTTTAGAAGAAATAAGTCATTTTCGAAAGGGCTCTTCGCGCTAATTACCGGAAGTATTTAAAGTGAAGTTTGATAATTTTGGACTTGCGGCCTGACTGCTGTTCAAGCTAATAAGGAAGCAAAGTCTCGGTTTTCGTTCAGCACCATGCTGACTGACTCTTTTGTATGACAGGGATCTGCACAGGCGTAGTAGAACCTTCATCTTTTGCCGCGCTTTGGCTTCGTAAAACTTCAAGTGTCTGAATGAACGAACTTGGAATTTCTTCATTGGCATATCCGACTTCTAAACAGGTATTCTTCGTTTCCGTACTTCCATCTCCTTCTTTCACCTGGCTAACGCTCGACATCTGTTGCACATCGTCCCTTTCTATATGAAGCATCCTCTTGAAAGCAGAGTGGAACTGAGGATTCATGATTCCGTATATGAAGGGGTTTGTCAAGCTACTGCAGAACACTAAATAGTAGACGAAAATGTACGCCCAGCGTGGACTTGAAGATCCGAACACTTCAATGAAGCCGATTACCGTAAGAGGAGTCCAGCACGTCATATAAACACACACGACCACGAACGAGGTTTTAAGAATCTTTTTCTCTCTTCTGTCGCTCTTTGAACCGAGAGTGTTGCTTTTTACGTTGCTATTAGCTGCGTGTTCCTGCATCCGTTCCGCGCTTGCCTTAACAGTTTTATAAATGGTGTAGTAACACCACGATATAATAGCAGCGGCAGCGAAAATTGTCGTAACGCACAAGAATACGATATAAGATATGTCGGGGAGGTTCCAAACACAAGTGCAGTCGGCGAAGAGCACGTGGTACTCGATCTTTCCCCAGCCATACAACTGCGGAGAGATGACGGACAAGGGGCCCAACCAGGAAATAACAATCAAAATATAGGTAGTTTTCTTGGACGAGAAATACTTGAGGTACAATTTGCGCCTGACTATGTTGAAATATCGGTTTAAGGCAATGCCGGTCATTGTAAAAAGTGAACAGATTCCAAACCACAGTTGTGTCAAGCCAACCAGCTGACATACCACGTGACCAAATACCCAGTGTCCATAGCGCAGGCTGATGACCCAGAAGGGCATGTGAAAGGCCGCCATGAAGATATCTGTAAAGGCCAGGTTCTCGATCAGCATGTTGGTGATTGTGTTCAGTCTTTGATCGTAGTGGATCGCAATGACAACCAGGATATTTCCTGCACAAGAAAAACAAAAACAAAAACAAATCAAAAAGACAGGGACACTAGATCGACCGTCGGCTGGCGACAGAGACGTCAGCCTGACCTATAAGACTTGAACTTCTGAATCATCTTCACACGAAAGGGACTCTGAACTTCCCCGTACAAGCAATGAAGTCCAAGTATTCAAAGATGGAATGAAATGATATAGCATTTACATAGTGCATTTTCTATGGGGTACATATTCCAATGCTCTTTATAACATTTTGTCGGGGACTTTGCCAGAATGCTTTATGGCGCAGTTCACAATCTTAAACCTGAATAACCTGTAAAATTCACAGGTGCCCCCAGAACAGAATGAGTGATAGACCATCACACCGGGGACTACGTCCTCTACTCTTCTCGAACGGTGTGTAGGTTCTTTAACGTCCCACACAAGTGTTGTGAGACGGGACCTACGGTTTATCGTCCTTATCCGAAAAGGTTAGAAAGTCCAACCATTTGCAGATGTCATTACAAAGGCAGCACCTTCTCCTCTGTTATTTGAAGACCACAAGTGCTGATCCTGCCAGGATCTGAATCCGCGACCTTCCGATCAGCAGACTGGCGCCTTATCCCATTGTGCTAACCTGGCGGCGGGGGATGGATGCTTTTGAATGGGCGATGGGGAAAGTCAATTTCAATTTGAATGAGACGGTAATTTATTCTATCAGCGCACCTCACACCAAATACACGGAAATATTAAAAATATAACAGAAATATATATATATACTATAAATATAACGGAAATATAGAAACAGGATTTTCTTCAGCCATAGTGACGTCATAGCCATCTTTGCCAAAGTACGTTTTCAGTCACACGACCCGTGGCCATACAGAAGGAAGTCTTTGCCATATAAGGACAATTTGGCTCTCGGACAATTGGTTCGATTCACCAGCCGATAATTTATGGTCACTGTTTAATCTACAACAAGCGTGGCCGGCCTTACGCCGTCTGAAAACGATCTGAAAGACTTAACGATGATCGTCGGCACGCACGGTAATGGATTCGAATGCTGCTCCAGCCCGCGGGCTGACTTCAGTATTTCCGCGTGTTTCCTTTACCTGCTTACGTTGCTTAGGTTACTGCGAAGATGATTCTAAGATCAGGGGCTTACAGTCGGTGTAAGAATCTGAGAAACTTTTGCTTTGTTTCGTTAGCTCGATTTATAGCTAGGTCACTGTTTCATGTTTTTTTGTTTGTTTGTTTGTTTGTTTCTTGGTTTTTGCTGCATGTTCATTTGCTGTCTTTGTGTTACGTAATACGTGAATTTCGCAGGTTTTCACACTGATAATCTTCCAAGATCAGACTAAAAGAATTGTAAATGTTCAACCGTACCTGTAAAGGCCACTACACAAACCAAGATCGCCAGACCCACTTCAAACCATATCTGTTGCTGTGAACGCCCCAGAGGATCAGCTGTTGGATCGTCTTGAATTGGGACTGTGGCGTTACCGCTCATTTCTGCAAGTGTTCTGTTGGTGATCGGAGAATGAAATAGTTAAAAAACTGTAAATCGGTAAGTATAAAATATGGATTGCGCACTGTGTACTCGGACTGTGGACTGTGGACTGGATATGATCACCGGAACTCTCAGCGTGGTATTGCTATCACGCCGTAGACTTTTCTAATATTATTCATTTTGCAATAATTGATTTTAGTGATTTGTAATTATGTTGGATCTTAAATGTTAGTTACTGTATTTTAAGAGCACTGAAGACATTGGTTAGAAACTACTATTCTCATTTTCGCATTGACCGTTACCTTTCCTTTTTGCTTCAACTGAGCGAGTCTTCAGTTAGTGACGGGCCAAATTGGAACTGGGTATAAACAACAGAGTATTCAACTAAACTAGAATATTACTCACTCAGATCTGGATTTAAGAAAGCCTGAAGTACGCTGATCTGGGTGTTTCTGTATCTCTACAGACGTTTGGGATTTCTTTTCGTTACATAAATATTAGATAGCTATAGCTAGTGAAGTCAGCTAGCTGCGGACTTCGCCCTCACTCGGCAGCTGGCTGCAATATCTCACTTGTTATTTTCCGCCGAAGTAACTAATATAATTACTGACCTTAATGTTTTCTGGCTGCAATTATATCAACGAATGGAGCCGCCCCTTCGGGATTTTTGCGGAAAGTAAAAGATCAGACAATGAAGTTCACAACATGTTTTTTATTCATGGTGACGCCAACGTAAGCCTATTAATTGTGTTAATGAGTGTGGCATGACATGTAGTTGTGAAAAATGTGCTGGGAATCAAGTGAACAACTGCTTGTTTGTCAAGAAATATCGGTGTAATATTACACATTGCTTGACAATGTCAAAGAATTTGCGCGTAATCAACTCATCGCCGTTCGAACCCGGAAAACGGTGGAAAGTTGTTCTGCGGATTAGGGAATTTTCTTCACACAAATGTCATTTGATAGCAAGTTCTAGGAAATTAAATTGTCAGAGAATTCAGTCGGCTACAGGTAGGTAGCGTAAACTAGCTTTTGTGTCGCTAAAATTACCTTTATCAACTGAAAAGTCATGTATTATCACGTGGTTTTATTGCAGTTCAGGACAGCCATGAAGGAAAATGGAGAGACGAACATTTCAGCTGATAGAGAAGATGGATTCGTTTAAAATGTTGTTCGTAGAACATGTTAAAGAGGCATATCGCGACGGAACATTGTACGGATTGCTGGCGTTGGCTTTACAAAAGTGCTCTATGATTTTGCCAATTGTATTTGTATCAACATTTTCAGTTCCAACTGATTACAAACACAAGTATACATGAACATTCAACTAATAGTTACCGGATGGGTTGTTTCCCGAGTGTCTAGAATTAGATTTCAGTTTCAGATGTATTTAGTGGGCACATGTACGTTGCACGCAGCATTATCAAAACACGAAGCAATATTTCTAACATTGCGGTGTGCAGACTGCAATATTTCTTATATTGCAGTGTGCTGGTTTTAGCACATTTAGTATTACCCGCGATAATTTCCCTGCCACTGAAATAAGCGGCAACCGTTTTTTCAGACACACTTAATTTGCAGCATTATAATAAAGTGCTGTTATAACAAGCGCTGTGATTGGCGTACACAAAGTGTTTTATAGCAGTTCAAAGCACTGAGCTTAAGTCATCCATTGTCTCGTAAAACCTTTTGGTACTTTGTTACAAGCACGCTGATTGGCGTACCTTGTAATAGTCCAAACCACGATGTTGACGACACTCACTCATGAATAAAAACGAACGTCTTGGGGAAAATAAATGGTCTTTTGCCAAGAAAACTACGCATTCTTTATCATAAAACCAAAAAAAAGCCTCAAACGTGCTTTGCTCTGTTATAAAACACGCAGGAAGCGAAGAGAGCACTGAAGAAGTCATGAAAGCATTCGCCTGTGACTCGCGTTTCCTGACTTCTTTAGGGCTCTCGTCGCTTCCTGTGTGCTTCTGATAACAAAAAAGGGCACGGTTGAGGTTCCTTTATTTGCTTATTACTTTCTTTCGGTATTCGGTGATATTATGAAGCCGGAAAACAATACAGGTGTTTGTGATGCGCAGTAATGGCAGTGCCCAGTGACACGGGGCCATAGTTGACGAGGTTAGGAGCAGAGATTTCTTTACCAAAACTGTACTTTTTCTTGTGGTCTATCATAACAGGAGATCAAAAGAATTATTACAGGGAAGAAAGGAAACATTTTAGCCGTGTGAGGCTTACTAGAGGCGAGACTTCTTGCATTTCAGTTCAGCTCATATGTTAAAGTCGTCTCCGATTGTTGTTCTCACGGTCAGTGGAATGACTAGCTTTCGGCGAGTGACCAGTATCTTCGAATATCATGCGAACCCGCAGTTGGCTTGATGGCTCGGCGAGTAGAAGAACGTGAAGCGCAATCACAACGTCGTGGGTTCGAATCCCGTTCGGTTCAAGCCTGGATCAGTCTTTTTCTCATGCCTTGTTGCACCTGCAGAAGTTGCTCATTTGAACGCCATGAACAAAATTACAACTCGTTAACATTTCATACGCACCCGAGGTACAATATATGACGTTTCATATATCCTCTCACCGATCTATCAGTATCCTCGAAAATTAATTAATAAAATTATGACCTCACACTGATCAACATCACTGGCAGACTTTGTTTGACGCCAATCTTTGTCGAAGAACTAATGACGTTTCTCACGTAAACAAGGACAATGGCCTACCTCTTTCATTACCCTATTTTAACTTAGAATCACCCTCTTTGTGCAAAAACAAAAACCAAAACAAAAAATATTTACGAAACCGTTTTGAAGCTGAACGCTGTTCAGCCTCTGTTAAGGTGAAATACGCGCCGTATTATGTTGTCTGTGTTTGTTTGTTTGTCACTTTCAGAAGTAAGTTGATTTTTATCAGTTTTATTCGTGCTGCCTTCAAATATAACAAATGAAGTACTTGTAAAATAGACATTAATAAGCTGTGTGCGTTCTATGACGCTGAAAAATTACAGGACAACCTCCATGCATCGTGAGAATGATTATAGGAGGTTTCGTGACCTCTTCATTAGCTACTATATTTCGAAATTCTGCAGAATGATAATTAGTTGAAGCGCGAGTTTCAGTGCGAGCTGAAACTGTACCGCTTTAATTTCAGAATTTGTGTTTCTTCTCAGAACGATGTGGCTTCAGTGAGTGCGGGACCTCAAAACAGATACTTCTGCAAATCGAACCCGCGTTCGGGTGCAAAGACCGCGTACTGCAACAACTTAGAAGGGCAAAAAACAAACGAGCTACCAGTGGTTATAGTGGTTAGCGGTCATTTGGCTTACAGGGGCCAAAACAAGCAGGTGGTTGTATTGGCAATTTGCCATGAACCCCAAGTCTTGAACTACACCGTACCTCGATGTAACATAATGGGATAAACATTTACTTCAAACTTGGCACGAAATTGATTCAGTGAGCCGCAAAGTAGCTAAAAGGAAGCGACTATTTGTGCAAGTTTGTCTTAAGTTTCAGTACATTCTCCTGGAAGGATATAGAAGAGATGAGAAGTCCTTATAAGAAACATCGACCTTTTCCATATCGATCTTGTTGGACTGGTTTTGAGTGATTGACTATTTTTATACATTCGGCCAGAGTGTAAATACCCCACTTTCAGTCATTAATTAAGAATCGCGAGGTGCCACCGTGCCTTAAGTCGTGACACGCATAACTTAATTGTCAGTCTGCCATCTTGGCTTTTGTAATACAATGATAGAGGTGACTAACACAATCTCGTATACTACTGAATTCGAGATATGATAGCTAAAACGAAGTGAACTGAACAGTTTCTAGTCGGTGTTAGAAACGATAAACTGACATAAAATTAGTCGAATTGAAGTGCACTTTTCTGGTCCGTGGTCTCATTGGATGCAATAATGCCTAAGCGGCAAAATTTACACGAACAGTGGTCGTTAATCTGACGTTTGAAATTATTCATTCTACGTGTGCTTCATTCTTGGAAATGGCCGGTTTACATCTCGATCTCAAACACCTGATGATGTCTTTCTCGGTAAAAGCTAAATGCATTTACGCCTGAGTTAGAGTTTTGCTATTCGTTTATTAAAAAAAAAATCTTGTATCAATCTTGTAATCGATTGCAGGGAGAAGTTTTTCATGGGGCGACTCAACCTTGGATCAAGAGGTCATCGCACATACTGATTATCTGGCAGTTTATAATTTTCCTTCCCTTTTAAAAGAATTGAGTTCCTACCTACCTTCCATATGCGTTACTCCCGCAGCATCCTATTTTGGTCTGCACGTTGCAAATTTTGCACGTATAATGTATATGAAAGATAAATGCTTGTTAATCCGGCCAATCAAATTAATGTATTTAGCGAGTTGCCTGGATATACCTGTTAACTGAGGTGAGTGTTTATCTAGTCATTTTTCCCCGGCACACACTCAAATAAGCTATTTCTTCCAGTATTGCCACTAATTTGTCACCTGACCTGGTTTGGCTCGATAAGGGCAAAAGAGCTGAAAAGTGAAGAATCTTTACTTCGGTTGCTTGCCCGGCAAAAAAAAACAGTGCTATATTGATTTATATGCCTTTTTTTGTTCTCCAAGAGGATGTAGAGAATACTAACTCTTAAGAGAAATCGCCTCTTGAGTTAATTCGGAGTTGCAAAATGGAAAAGATTGAATGGCTAATCGATATCTTGTTCGGGCGAACTATATGTTTAGAAACCAGCAGACAGAGTTTGCGAATAGATTAGCCTTTTGCTATAATTTCGTAAATAGTCGTACAGTACGTTCGCTGATACAGGGTCATACAGCTTAATGTAATGTCAGTATAGATTTCAAATGTTAGCATTTGTTTATCTCACTCACTCCCATTTGAAACCTCGAAAACACAAAATGTCAAGCAAGTAATAAAACATCAACTAAGTTTGCCTAAAACTTAAACCTACCTTCGTATAACAGATCTGCGATTAGTTCCCTTGAAGTTACACGCGCGCCTGCGGCGACAATACTGCCAAGTAGCTTTTTATGTTCGACAAAGATGCATTCAGTTTCCGAACGACATGATATATATACTACCGAGCAAATATAAATCAAGTCTTCGAAACATGACGATGGCTTACAATGCATAGAAACTGCCACATAGTCCTCATCTGCACCGACGACAGTCGAGGCAAAAATGAATTTTGCTTTGAATTATCGAAGTTTGTTCCAATTCTCAGGCACATGGAACACGCGCGTTAAAAGAACTACATTAATTACATTTCTTACCTTGCCTAAAGCGAATGATATTTTATGCCGATGACTCAGCAATATTATTGTCGTGTATTGCGGGCGTGAGGTACTCCCGCAATACACGACAAAATAAAACTACCCTTTCATCTCTTGCTATCCAGATCTCTGGCGTTTCTCACGAAATATGAACAATTCAGTTGTACAGTTTTATATTCGGCTCTTTGCCTAACTAAAGAAGGACTTCCGGTATTGCAAAACGGATAGCTTATCGTTGCAGAGATCTCTCTAAGAAATTGCACGGTTTCCTTGCTACAACATTTGATCAAAATTTGCTTGCAATTTCGTGGCATTTTTTCTCCTGACACAATTTGAAATGTTAAGCCGACTTTAAGGCTAAATAAGTCGGCTTAGGCCTCGATCGCGTTTGAAGTGATAGCCATTTAACTGACCAGGGAAACTACTTTTCCTTGTGGTCTGTCAACCGCAATGATGTATCCTTTTTATCTGAGCGGCCTAACCGAAATCGATTACCATTTTCGGGTCGATATTAGTCTAGTGAAAATGCATGGCAGTTTTGTTCCTTTTCGTTAGATTTAGTGTGAGGATTCGGCAATAGCTTAATTTACTCAAATTTGCGAAGAACATTAATAGCTTTTCCCAATCTATCTAAGTCTGTCGTCTTAAGAATGATGTATCTCTTCTAAGCCATGATTTGCCGCGAATTTTTTTGTATTCAACCTGATTTTAAATTGAATTCCTAAGAACTAAGTCCCATGGAGAAGGAAAACGGTGTAAGAAAGGCTCGCTAGAAAAGCTTTTCTAAAGCTCTTTTTTTTTCCAACGTTTTATAGGGCCAACCGGCAATGGCATCAGACTAGTATGCAAAGATAATTTAGAAAAGACCAATCTGGTATAAATTTCACGATAAATCCCTGTTGCTAAAAATACATCCAATAGCAGTTTGCCGTCTCGTATCAAAAAGAATTAGGTAAAAACGTTAGTGGCTCAATTATGCCGGCGTTTCGTGGTTCTATGTCAAAAAGCCTAAAATCCCATTAAGGTCGGTTAAAACGTCCTACTACAACGACAAGATTTCTTAAAGTGGGATATCACATCGTGGAAACCAACGTCTACAGCATTCCGTACAAGCACAGCCGAAGTCCTTTGATGTAATACGATGCACATGCAATGTTTAGGTTACAGTTTTCAGTAGGATCCAGTAAATTCTTTTAAGATTTAAAAATCAGTTCCTTTTTTAAGAAAGGGCGATCGAGTGCCAATTTCTCAAGCCTCGTTACAAATTGAGTCACTTACGTTCAACGTAACAGCAACTCCAAATGGGACAGAACGGTTGGTTTCTCGCTTTGATCATGACACGTATGCCCACAGTTCGAATGAATAATTGGATGAATCGCTCTTGTGGTTCACAACACTGCCCAACTTGACATCTCATTAGGGAGGGAAGATTGACGATCAACTTAAATTAATAATACTGCTGTGTTTGATTGTACTTTCGTATGACAAGTTCACAAAAGAAGCCATATTATATCGATCACGTGTCGAGAACCCAGCCGGCATTGGTGGATTGCCAAAGATATTTCATTTTACGAATGAAGAAGTGTGGCAGGCCGTTTGCGTTCTGTATATCCCTTGACAATTCGAAATGCGATTCCACAAATATCGTGATGGAAAGAGACAGGTGATGATTTTTTTGAGATTTCTTTCACGCCCCGTTCGTAACACTATTTATGCCAAGGACGTCCATGATGACTGAGCGATTTAGTGTGGCCGATCGAATTTGCTGTCCTGTTTCGGATTCACGGAGCTAATTCGCGTCAACTCACAAGAACAGTAGTTTATTTTCTTTGTTAGAGACCTCTGTCTTTTTGCCATTTTGTGTACTTGCAAATTCATAATTTCTCTTTTAATTAATTGCTAAATTTGCCTGTCACTTGAAATCCTTATTGAAATCGAAGTCCGAATAAGGTCCATTTTTTAATTGACCAGGCCTAGGCTATCTTCATAAAGTACTAGACCCATATCATTTATGAAGCTGCAGACTGACAAAAGATCGTGTTTTCAATAGATGGTCTTCACTGTTACGCCACGAAAAGTAAATTCTTAGCCGTTCAAGGAAAAAAGCCAGGGATATCAAATGTTATAAAAGAGAAATACATAAGCAACTTCTCAAAGTCTCAAGTCTGTGTGGTACACTAATTTTTAGTTATTTGCCGAAACTTTGCACGTAACTTTTAAGGACTTTGTATGGCAGCGCCATCTTTGTGTACACAAGTTGTACACAAATATGGCCGCCGGAAATCAAGAAGACATGTCGAATTCACTTTGCAATGAAAACGCTTTCTTCTCACTCGTGAGCTGGTATACATACGCACAAACACAATATTCTGATACTTGAAACGTTTAAATTGTTGAAAATTATGAGGAGAGCCTTTTTATCCAACCAGACAGCCGCCATCTTGTTGTCACGCAAGAAAACGCCGTATTTTGAAAAAGAAAGATGCTACGGTACTGGAAACTTGTAAAAACATTTAGTTCGAGATTATCTTCAAAGTGCTCCAGATAAAAATCCAGAGGACCACACGATTTTGAATTTAGAATTTAATGACGTCTCGGTGCAAACTATCTCGATTTGCTCTGTTTCCCTAATTCCCTGAGGTCTGACAGTTTTGATTAATCATTGTGCTTTTAACAAGTGGAGGACAACAGGTAATAACTGGCAGTAGTACGGGCTGATTTATTGCAATTTTAGACAACTGGAGTATAACCTCTTTCTTATTTACACAATAACCTAATCTCGTGATTTTTGGCGAGATTGCTCAACGTTTCCAAGGGACTCGCAAACCTGTGTTTGCTTAAAAAAATAAGTTATTGCACAGCCTTTAAGTGATAGCCAGCTACAATAAATAAAAGGAACTGAACAAAACTCATGATTTGAATTCCACACTCGGAAAAAAAATACAGTTTTCATAGCCTATTTTAAAGGTCTGTGGCTATTGATTACAGAGATTTATTAAGATTTTGAGATAAAAGGTCATTTTTTTTTGGTAGGTAGTGTTGGTTAATCTTTCATTGCTAAATGCTTTTACAATAATACAAAAAGTATGAAGATAGTGCAATGACTTGCACACTTCGTTCATGATTAGGCAAGAGGCTCTCGGATATCATTGATAAAGGCTTAGCACACCTGACAACAACTAGGCCTTGAATATGATCACCTTCCTTCGGTTGTTAGCATCAACTGTAGTCAGATTTCAAATATTTTGGTTTGACGGAAGGAGACACTCCCCATGATAAATTAAGTGACTGTGACAAATTACAGGCCGCGTGGCCCATACTTAGGAGAATAGGCCAGCTAGAAAATCCTGCAAAATACCATTTTCAATCGACCAAAACAAAACTACAACAGAAACCTAAAAAGAATTGAGCTAAGCCCTGTACCAATCCATGGCTGACCGATCCAATGAAATTAGTGGTCTCAGTGTAAAGACCTGTGTTGGCACCGATCTTGAGTAAAAAGAAGAAAAAAGAAAAAAGCAGCCGACATATTTCCCAGTCGAAGTAGGCGACGCTTGTCCTCGGCCCTCGGTGCTTGCTGAATCCCCTGCTGTAGTTACACTCAACGCAAGTTCACGCACATTTTCAGCAAGTAACACTGAAATGGGGATTGAACCTCAATATTTTGAAGCTATCGGACAAAAAAGACTGCAGTTGGGAGATTTCGCAGCTGCCGACAGCCAATCGGAGCTCTGGCCGGACTTGAGGGCACTTATGCATGGCTAAGGGGTGAGTTACCAGTCAGAAAACGGAACTGACCCGTCAAATTCATAAATCGTGGCCAATAATTATTTTATTGTTATCAGGGTAATTAGACTTACCAGCCTGCAGAATGCAAAACGTCCTTTCAGTTTTGCACACGCTAACGAGGCCGTAACATAAAAACTCTCTGGGAAGGTGAAATCCTCAAGGTTTATTGAGCAGGTCTCTCCCGCGGTGTTAGTTATTTTGCCTGTGCGAAGTAATGCAGATGACCCGGCGATGAATGTCGAAAGCTGTAACACTGCGCACTTTCACCCTAGACTGATTATATTGTCCACAAAATCATTGAAATGAAGTAAAAGGTTCATGCCTATAACCTCAGAAACTCAGAAATTAACTTTCACATCCCTAGAGGTAGAACAGAGTTTGGGAAAGGGAGCTTACAGTATCGAGGATCTGTTCTGTGGAATAGAATTTACCCAGTTTTAAGAACTCAGCCCACACTAAGAGACTTCAAGACGTTACTCAAAGGGAAAGATTAAGGTCCGAAGTTATGTTTATGTAAGAAACGTATTAATATGATAAATCTGTATTTTATATTATAACGTATATTTTTTCTATTTACTAAGTAAGACTAGGTTTGGAAGGGAAAAATTAACATAGATGTCTTTTATACTTTTATTCTCGAATATTAATTAAATGTCGTAGATTGTAGTTAGCTAGACACGATTCTCAGGAAGACCACTTTTATTGTGATAAGATGTTGTGTATAAATAAAGTTGATGATTGATTCTTTACCTATTTATCGAGGAAAAACAAAAGAGGATACGAGAAAATTTGCCTAGTTTAATTGGAGGAAGGAAAAGATTGGATCCAAAAGCGTCGTCTTCCAGTTACTTTTTTTTTCTAAGACGATGGGCGCATGAGCTAATAAATCGTCAGTTTTCTTCAACACCAGGTTAATGAAATTTGACAAATTTGTCAATACATCTGTTTTAATATCTTTCTTTAACAACTTGAGTTATTTAAACTGATATGACATACAATTCCCACTTGGTAAACCTGAGTCAAGAGGCATTGTTTATGGTCTGTGGAATAGCAACTTTCAGTACTGTATAGACTAAGACCGTGGATAACTTTATACACGGCCAGCATTCATAAATGGCAGACAAGAAACTATTTTTTGTCTATGAAAATAAGCCTACCAGAGCTCGTTAGCATGTGCTAAACTGAAAAGAACTTTTGCTCTAAAACGAGACTTGGAGGTGTAATTTACACAAAGACAAAATAATAATAAATTGGGAGCCATTTTTTAGTACGATGTATTGGCGCGTTTTGCGAAGCGCCGCGTAAATTACAAGAAAAATGGCTTCCCGGCCTCGGTTTGCTACCGTAACAAATGAGGACATTTTAGAAAGAAATGGAGCTGTTCTCACTGACACGAAGAAGGCGAGGAAAGGTCAGCTTGGCAGTTTTTACATGTAAAGCCTCATCTTTAAACCCGAACTTATTGATGAAAACGGTGAAAATGATTTTGCTTACAATGCAAATTAATCTTGCGTACCTGAAAGAACCCCCAAAAGCTAATTCAAAATGATAATTTTCGTGCTGTATTGTGTCAATGTTTTGGGTAAACCTTTAATTAAAAAAAAAGCAATAAATTTTGCGGAGTGAATCCAGTCACCGCCATTATTTGGTGAACTGCTCCGTGAAAATTTATAGACCTCAGTCTTTCATAATGGCGGCCAAACAAATGTTCTTTTTTTTTATGCTAATGAGCCCTTCTTGGCTCGCTAGGATGTGCAAAATTCAAAGGAATTTTTGTTCTAAAATGAGTCCAGTAGGTCTAATTGACATATATAAAAAAGAATAACAAATTGGTCACCCATTTGTGAAAGTGCTCTATGAGGTTAAAGAAATAGGGCTTTCCCTAAAAGATCTAAAAAGTGAAACCAATAAAAACGCAAGTAAATAATAAAGTCCCACCCTTTCGACCTTCGGCAGAGCAAAACTATTAATTACCGGCGTGTGACAGCGTTGTCGACTGGTTAAACTGCTTCGCAACAAAGATCACTGAGGCAGGCAAAGGGTGTAATAATAACAACTATATTTGGTATTGATTTAGGTGGTCAGGTGTGAGCAAAGTGAAGTTGGTATGAGAAGAGACGAGATGAACGGTCTGCTTTGATCCCTTATTAGTAGCTATGGCTGGAAACTGAATTACAAGGGTTGTTTCAATTCCGTCACGGGATTAAACTACACCCATTTTATAGCCGTTAATGGCAGCCAAACGATAACAATAAGTTTTGAGGTTCTCGACGACAGAGTGTTCTGCGGGGTAAAGCAGATGCCAGAAGGGCGACTTTAGCAATATTTCCCGTCATCTTTTCAAAGGAAGATGAGCCCCTCCCAGGGGGAGGGGGGTCCTTGTTCCCATGTTCCGGAAATTAATTCCGAACTTTTTCCCAGCTTTTTGATCCCTAAAATGGTTTGTGTTCCCTTGTTCCCTGAGATATTTTGTCTTTGTTCCCCCGTTCCCAAGTTTAAATTAGTAATGTTCCCTTGTTCCCCAAAACCCCCGGGAGGGGCTCGAAGATGTAGGATACCATGATTTGTAATGAGAGGTTGGCAGTGTTTTTAAAAGTAATGCTTCGTGTTTCTCATTCCCTTTTCGTACGCATAACCGCTAAAACTCGCCTACACTACACCAACGCCTTGGTTATACGGTTTCGTCCTTCCAGACGAACAGAGCGCATCTAAGCACTCACCCGCAGCTCGGGCTTCTTCAAAATTACCCCTGGGTTTTATCCTCTGGTGCTGACCGTTAGAAACAGAGGACAAGATAAGCTGCGGCGAGTCGCACCGAAAACAAACTGGGCACCGAAAATGATCTGCGCACTTCAGTCCCTCCATTGTTAGAATTTCGCACAAGACCAGGAGGGCTCTTGTTCAACACTTGCAAACATTTTGTGGGATCTAAATTATCAATAACATTTTACCAGATATTAAATAGCTCCCTAAATAGCTTCGACACGTTTTCTCTCAGTTTTGCTGAAAGTGGTGTGTAAACAAGGGAGACGGAAAAGACAATGTGATACTTGACATACAAGACAGGTTAAATATTCAAACCTGAAAGAATAACCATATAGAATACCGTAAGGACCTACAGTCCTAACAATGCAGGAAGTCTGTCACCAAAACCCAGTTCAATGGCCTAGCTCCAACAAAACCCGAGATCAGGCCTTTTGCGCATGTCAAGTCGCTTAAACGCACAGACTTCTGGGTAAAACATAATTTCTATAATGTAAGCATAACGTCTGCATTAGATTCGGCAGTTGAGACGGCGATGTCCGCGAACTTTTGCCGTTCTATTCGATTGGTGCCGTCAAACATACGTTTCGTCTCTGAGGAAACGAAACAAAAACAACAACAGCAATAGCTATATCAACAAAACAGAGCTTGCGTCACTTTTGGTTGACATGCACCGACTGGTAAACAAGCCCACTTCTTTAAAGGGTTGTAAAGACAGACAGCAGTGAGATAAAAAATAATAGCTCTCAAACATAATTTTATTGAAACACCTATCTATGCAACTCTTGTTTGTTTCTACTGTTGTTTCCGAGTAAGGTGGCTTCCTTCAGTGTCAGGCACTCTTCCCATTATCAAGACGATCTATGTGAGAAATGTGAACGAATTAGTGATGAGAGCGCAATGGGGCATTGTCCCCACTGTGGAATGGAAGAGAAACACGGCCTCTACAACGCGGGGCACTTCAGGCATCCTTCGGTGTGAAAATGCAATCCCTAGCTTACCTCGGTGTAATAAACCTGTGAAACGTTTTCTGTGTTTCATTAGCTTGTGTCAGGGTTAAGTCATTACCTTTAATTTATCTGGCTTTTGTGATTGAAATTTTCGCTGCCTGTGCTATGGCGTTTATGCGCGCGTGTCCTCGCTATATTTTCTGTGCAGGTCTTTTGCCATCACATGAAATTCATATGTCTAAGTCGCAAAAAGAAGACAACTACGCAAATCTACTCCAGGTCTTACCGTCGTTTTTTTCATGGTTTCTTTTTCACCTTCCGTGGTGTCTTCCGTGTCGACCTAAGCAGTTTCACAAACGAAACAGAGGAAATCTTCAATTCTCATCACACTCTCACTTTTCGCTACGTGTGCTATGGCGTTTATGCGCGCGTGTCCTCGCTATATTTTCTGAGCGGGTCTTGCCATCACATGTAATTCCTATGTCCAAGTCGCAAAAAGAAGCCGACAACTACACAAATCCACTCCAGGTCTTACCCTTAGGTCTTCCATGGTGTATTTTGAACCTTGGTCCTCCGTGTCCACCTACGAGGTTTCACAAACGAAACACAAAGAAAATGTTTAATTCTCATCACACTCTCAGCAAGCTTCAAGGATCAGTGACATTTGCAAACAACCTTCACATTTTACACAGACAACCGCATCCCACGTAGGCGCTACCAGGCGTCTTGTTTCTTTTCTTTTTCTTTTTTTCTTTGCAAGTAATTAAGCTGCAAGAACTCAGTAATCTACCCGGCTCACAAACCAGAGAACCGCAAATGGTTGCGAACAGTTGAGAACACGAAGAAAGATGAAATCAATACTGGTAATAATTTACCTTTCTTCTCTGCGCAATAACGGAGACTGCACACCGGAGTCCTTGGCAGCTGATAAACGTAGAAATCTCCGCAGTTTCTGACCTTGATGTAAGTGCTCCATTTACAACAGTTCCCTACCCAGTGGAAACAGACCTTCTTTGACACCACGCCTTGTTCCACTGTGGGGTGACCGCCCTGAAGCCAGCCAGGGGCATGCGTTCCACAATGGTGGGTCGGCACACAAGAGGTAGGCATTGCCGTTCCGGCTTCCCCCATAAAGCGGTGCCATTTGCCAACAGTGGGGAGGTCTCTCTGATCACAATACACATGCCCACCGCGGAAATACTTTGAACGCGTCCCATCATTGTTCACCACGTAAGTTGAGGGTTTGCATTCGGACGAAACTTTCACTGCAAAGTGCGGATGAACACAATTACTCTTCACGCCGTGCATTCTTTCGGAACCACTCTGTTTATTCCTATTTCGGTTGACGATTGACGGAACAGAGCAGTTATCACTTGAATATGGAAAGTAATCACGTGATTGCTTTAGTTTTGGCTTGCTCTATGATTGGACGAAAAATCTTGCGCTGACCAAAACCACTGAATTGTTGGTTACTCACTATAGTTTTCCCGCGCTCGGAGCCGACTGCATTTACTTGCTTTATGTTCTGATTGGCTAGTAAAATCAAGTCGTACATTACTTCGCTTTGTGATTGGTTGAAGGCTGCGTGGATTTGCTTCAGAACGCGATTGGCTCCGCCATTACTTCGCTCAATTGAAAACCGCTCCGACCAGAAGGTTTCCCAAAAGAACGCGTATCCTATGTATTCTTAGTAAACCGTATTCTCTTTATTCCGTTAATTCTGCCATTGGGAGCAGCGGAATAAAAAGAATGCTGTTCCGTTCATTCCGAAAACGGAACAAGTACCAAAACAACACTGAGGCAAATCGCACATTCCGTGTAATCATTAAAGTGCTACATCGATCAAAAATCACTTTTCGTTTTTCGTCGCATTTCGAAGGTACTTGCGCTGAATACTCGGCATGCGAGGTTGTTATTTCAAGAGGAAGACTATTTATTTTGACAGGAATTTTTTTTATTTAACGGTCCGCCATTACTTGGTGCGGTTCCGACCGATAAGCCCTCAGAGAGCTGGATCGAGGAGGTGACGTCATTTACTCACTAGCTTAAAAATGACTGTGTGAATGCGGCTTAATTAGTATGCAGAACACGGATTTGACAATCTGAAAGCAAAAAACTCCCGTGCTGCAAACTAAGTATGCCGCAATCACACACTCGATCCAGCTCTCTCAGAGCTTATCGGTCGGAACCGCACCACGTAATATCGTAATGGCGGAGCGTTAAAAAAAAAATGCGTTTTTTAAAATAAACAGTCTTCCTCTCGAAATTACTGCAAAAAAATTCACCTGCTGAGCATTCAACACAAGTATTTCGAAAAGTGAAGAAAAAAGAGAACTGACGTTTTTCATCATAGTACCACTTTAAGGAGTATGGTCCCCAAAGATTTATGCTTCATCACTTGCAATTGCTTTTCTCCTTCAGTTTTGGCTTGGACAGATGATTGCGATGTCTCTTGTGCCAATTGTTATGTACTTTTAGCCGTCAATTTTCTTGCGGCAGGTTTTAATTAATTTAATCGCAAACGATAGTCCTTATTGAAATACAGTCGATACAGTTCTTCTAACACTACAGAATTAATTCCCTGATCCACCATTTAAGTCTTAAATGCTAGCGGCACAACATTCATTTGTACCCTTCACAATTTCGTGGCAGCACATTAGCACAGATAATCGCATGATTTCGACACTTATGTCCAGAAATGCAAATAATTAGATGCACGCTCAATTTTGATGTCCATCACGAAGTGTCCCGTTAAGTCCAAGTGTCTAGTGCCTCTTTCTAACAATAAGGTTAAGGTTTGAGTTAGGGTTATTTCTAGGTTAGGTTTAATGCAACTGCTTATGTTTAATTGAAAAGCACAGTTTGGGGGACACTTTGTGACACTGATTGCCTGTATGTCTGGACACAAGTGATGTTGAAGTTGAGAGGAAGAGCAAGGGGACACTTCGTGACGCTTATCAAAATCGGCGTGCATATAATTACTTGCATTTCGAGTGCAGTTTGGAATAAATAGGCAGAAATGAATTGCTTCAAAGACTAACAAGGATTGCTAGCCATGCATAGGTCTGTTGAAAGGATAAATAAGTATTCAAATGCGTTATTTCAACAGACTTGGAAAGTCAATTCAATAACAGCCAAAGAAACTTACTATAGCCATTATTCCCACAATAACGAAGCCAACAATACGGTGTCCTTGGCAATTTGTACACGAAATAGGAACCACAGTTTCGCACAGTAATTGTTGCGCTCCAACGACAAGTATTGCTGTCCCAGTGGAAACAAACTTTTCGCGTGACAGCCCCATCATTCTTGCTTGGATGTTGACCATTCAACCAGCCTGGCGCATGCGTACCGCAGTAATGTGTAGGCACAGGTGAAGTTGGCATCTCGGTACCCGCGGCCCCAGAGAAACGATACCACTTAGCCACGGAGGGGAAGTCATAGCGGTCACACCTGAGGACGTTTCCTCCTGGTGTGGAGGCACGATCAGCGGTACTCAGTGTAGTGTAGCTTGAGCATTCGCTTGGTGCTGTTGAAAGTACCAGAGTAATTGACGACAAGATCAATAAAAACACCCCTGTAGGATTCAACGGCATAACCACAATTGAAAACAATACCAATGAAGTATTCATTACAAGGTTTACTATTGAGTGCTCATATCATGATGACAAGACCTTACAAACGAGGTCACATTTTCATTTTTCATTTGTACAACCCCAGCCCTTCTACCCTAAACGATGTTGCAACCCACAAATAGATTTAAGTACAAAAGCCGAAGGCTGGGGAAGGGCGTGCTGGTTCGAAACTTAATGCGTTCGTGGCTTTCTATGGAAAATGCGAGAATTTGTTGCAAGACTTATGCCCTTGAAATGTTCACAGTCACAATTCAAATCATCGTAATTATTGTAGGGAATACATTGTACAAAAATGAAAGCACCAAAGCACCTTGATCACAATTTTGTCCACTGTAAAATGCCCCAACGCACGTGCACTGATAGCCTCCTCTAGTATTTTTACAAACACCACCATTCTTGCAAGGATTGATCGGCAAACACTCGTTCACATCTGCCATAAAATAATGGAATATCACTGTATCAGGATTTCAGTTTCCAAGAATCTTTCAAGACATTTTGGGGTACAGCGAACCCCAACCCTAACACAGCAACACAAAGACAACACCACACAATAGGTGAACGCCACACAACAACAGAACAAGTCAACACCACACAACAACAGAACAAGTCAACACGACGCAACAACGAAACACATCTCAACATCACACCACGACTCGACAAAACAAGTGAACATTACATTACTGCTGCCGTGGGCCGAGCCCACATAGCGCCAATAACAAGTGAACACAACACAACAACGCAGCCCAACACATCACATATAACGCCACAATACAACAACATGACAAAACACAGCACAACAAGACAACAAAACCCAACTTAAAGCAATCCCAATAAACCTAACCCGACTCAACGCAAGGCAACCAATGCGAAACCCCAGAGCAGTGCAGATCACCCTCCAGTCCCACATTTGGACTTTGAAGTTCTGAAATAGCTGCTCAGTGTTAAAGTTGCGCTTACGGTGAAATACACTTAATATCATTGTCCCTTACTCAGCCGCTGACTGAATGAAGGAATTAGTTCAACAACTAAGACAGCTTACCTTGTTCACAATTTTTGCCTGTATAACCAGCACTGCATTTGCATTTATAACCATCACCCTCAGGTTGACATGTTCCCGCGTTCTGACAAGGATTGTTAACCATACATTTGTCTATTGAAAGGATAAAATATTAATTGCGTTAATTCAACAGACTTGGAAAATCAATTCAATAGCAGCCAGTGAAACTTACTATGGCCGTTATTCCCACAATAACGAAGCCAGCAGTACGGTGTCCTTGGCAATTTGTAAACGAAATAGGCACCGCAACTTCGCACAGTAATTGTTGCGCTCCAACGACAAATGTGGCTGCTCCAGTGGAAACAAACTTTTCGCGTGACAGCCCCATCATCCTTGCTTGGGTGTTGACCATTCAACCAGCCTGGCGCATGCGTACCGCAGTAATGTGTAGGCACAGGTGAAGTTGGCATCTTGGTACCCGCGGCCCCAGAGAAACGATACCACTTAGCCACGGAAGGGAAGTCATAGTGGTCACACCTGAGGACGTTGCCTCTTGGTGTGGAGGCACGATCAGCGGTACTCAGTGAAGTGTAGCTTGAGCATTCGCTAGGTGCTGTTGAAGGTATCAGAGTGGCAAAAAGCTTAATTAGAAGTCACAGAGAATTGTTGCAATGGCAACGAAAAAGCCATAACTCAAAAGGCAGGCTAAACGAGCAAAAACAATCGCTCTGCACTGGCGTTTTATTTTGGTGCACTTCCTTGCCGTCTTCTTCAAAACAGCAACAAGAGATGACCAAAACCATTAGTTAGGGGAACTTGTCATGAGCACATGTCGATTAATTTTTCATTCTCTTCCCAAACGACATACCAGTTTAATTCTTGGATAACACATACACGCTCTCTCTCTCTCTCTCTCTCTCTCTCTCTCTCTTAAATTATGAAAAGAGATTAAATAATTGCGAAGCGATGACAAAAACGCGAATCTATATCTTTAACGGCAATTTTTTCGGAAGACTCCTTTGTCATTAAAATCTTCATCGTGACCATTCAAATGACCGCCGGGAACCAGAGAAGGCGAGACTACCTTGATCACAGTTTTTTCCGCTGTAAAATCCCCCAACGCACGTGCACAGATAGCTTCCTATGGTATTTTTGCAAACGCCACCATTTTTGCAGGGATTTCTTGGGAAACACTCGTCCACATCTGTCACAAAATAATGGAACAACACTTTATCAGAATTGTGGTTTCCAATAATTTCTAGAGACATTTTTTAGGGTCGTAGCTGCTAGCGAGCTAGAGCTGAAATAAGAGTTGTTCAGTATTATTATTATTATTATTTTATTATTATTTATTTCTTTATTTATTTATTTATTTTTATTTATTTTTTATTTTTATTTTTTATTATTTTATTATTATTCAATTTTATTATTATTATTCAGTATTATTCTGAATGGACAAGATTTAGGCACACCACAATATAAATTACTTTATGAAGGTGATCTATCTGTAAAGAAGAATTACGGAGACTAATATTGTTGTCATTTCAATTGAAAATACCTCGATGCTAAAGGGGTTCTGTCACGGAAGTTTTGCTGCCAAGCCTTCTTTATGACCTTTCTACTTGTGCCCAAAACATTCCTTTAAATTTAGGAGGAAAATATCAAACACTTTTTTGGCAGGAAAATTCATCCATAATACAATTTTGGCCATGTCTTCAAGATGAAGCATTTAGGCTAAGTTTTTCAAAATGCAATCCAATTCCATCTTTGCCATACGTAAAAATAGAAGACAGTAAATCATCTCAGTGCAGTAACATGGTCTTCAATAAACAAACTGCATTATTATTTTGGGTATTCACTGACTTAAACACATCTTTAAGCATTCTACAGTGAGACCAAAATAGTGTGACAGGGCCCCTATAAGATCCTCTTCATTTTACAGTAAAACCATCCTAAAATTTCGCAAACGATAACAATGTCCTTTCCATTCATATCTTAATTGACTCCTGAATTCATCGTGGACATTGGTGTCGTCTATCAACCTTCAGTAAAGAGTAAGACTACAACACTGTTCTCGATGCCTAACGCGGCAAACTTCATGTAGCCCCATGCGGTGTTTATCAGCAGTAAATAATACCTTCATCGCAATGTTTTCCCTTGAAGTTTGCAGGACACCGGCAGCTGTATCCACCGACAGAGTTGATACACGTGGCGCCGTTTTTACATGGCCTGTGCACCTTGCATTCATCCACGTCTATAACGATAACGGTTAACAATAGCGATCACCATCACCATCAAGATCACCATCACGATTATTATGGCAATAATGAACTTTATTTAATTGTCAATGGATTTAGCGCTAGAGCAGTAATTGGAACCACTACAAATTAAATCAATAAAGCAAAATCGAATGAGATGTTGGTTCTTGTGGAGAAGGCACAACAGGAGAACCCAGAGAAAAATCTCTCGGAGCAGGGGGCCGTTTCTCAAAAGTCCCGAGAACTTTCCGGGCCCAAAAAGCCATTCGTAAAACTAGGATTCGTTTCCTCCGGAAGGTTGACCCTTTAAAAGGAATCGCAAGGTTTCAGGCTTCCCAGTAGTACTTTCTTTTTCAACATACACTACGAATTGTGGCACCCGAAATATGCAAATGCACGTGTAGCTTCCGTGCGTGTTCGAGCATTTGCTCCGTTTTTACATGGATTGCTAACAGCACGTTCGTTTACGTCTACATGCAAAATGAAAAATTCATATCACGAACTCTAAAGTTAAAGATAATTTTCAAAGCTAAAAGAAAGGAAAAGGGTCTAGCTCTTTGCTGAAAGCACGGGATTCGGCTTTATTTGGATCTATTTTGTTCTCTGCTTTTGTTTTACATCATCTGTCCTTCTGTGTTTGCAGAAAGAGCTCTGCGAAATCGTGACTTTTGCGTTTGAACAGCAACAAGTGCTCTACCTTTATCGCAATGCTCCCCTTGATAGTTGGCAGTGCATTGGCAGGTCGAGTTATCTCCGTTGGGCTGACAAGTGGCTCCATTCTTGCAGGGGTTCAGGGCCTTGCACACATCTAGGCGTACACAACATACAGAGCAGTTTTCAACTGAAGGTCGAAAGACCGTAATTACGCGCCAGATTTCTTTGGTTTTGAGTTTGGGTTTTGTCTATGAGTGGATCAAAAATCTTGAGCTGACTTTTCAACCAATCAGATGCAAAACTAAGACCAATTGCGACTTGGTCATTCTCCTTTTCCCGCGCTTGGTGCTGGCTGCGTCTGTGTGCTTTGCGTTCCGATTGGCTCGTAAAATCAAGTCATGGATTACTTCGATTTGTACTTGGCTGACGAGTATATTTCCGTCACCGTTCAGTAGAAATCCAAAGCACATTTTCGATAGTTTTTTTTTGCCCCGTAGTTTCTTAAAACGTGTAAAATTAAACTCTCTATGAGACAGAAAGTCATTTCTTCTCCGCAATGATAAATTACGAGACGCCGGAGTGTTATTTCGTTCATTTCCTTTGGTAAAAACATCAGACGGAATGGAAAACAAGGGTTACAAGGGCAACTTCTACATTGTTTGCATGTTTTGTGGAATCTACCACTATTTAAAAATCTGTCTTGTGTATTTCCTTGAGTTTTGTTCTTTTATTGCCCAGGGAAGCACATGGGAAGGAATAGTATTTTAAAACTGGGTGTGCATTAACAACAAGAAAATGTCAATGTCTATTACGATATGAATCAGTACTCAGAACTTACTATGTCCCTTGTTGCCACAGTAACGGAAGGAGCAGCCAGGCGTTCGTCCCAAATGGTACACGTAGAATGCGCCACAATTACGGACTCTGATATTAACGTTCCATCGGCAACGGTCACCACTCCAGTTGAAGCACACTTTTCGGGTGACTACTCCATCCTCCTTGCGAGGATGTCGTCCATTCAACCAGCCAGGCGCATGCGTTCCGCAATGATGCACCGGTACGGGTGAAGTGGGCATTCTAGTTCCTGCATCACCTTCGAAGCGATACCACTTGGATACTGAAGGGAAGTCATGCTTGTCGCACTTGAGCAGCTTGCCCCTGTGGGATCCAGAGGCGCGATCCGGAGTATTAAGCCTGGTGTAGCTCGCGCACTCCACAGGATCTAAAATGAACACAATGATGATGATGAAAATAAAAAATATGATTCGATTTAGAGCACACATTTCATGTGCAACCATTTGCTAAATTGCTATTTTGTTGCTGTTAAACTGCATGGTAGTCGTCCGCTTTTGAGGCAAGGTGTTGTCGCTAGACTCCCAACCGAGAACAAAGTACTTGCCAGTTTCCCAGGCAAGAAAATCCCCCTAAAAAGTAAGAGCTTGTCGCGGTTATGGTGGTGGTGCGTGTGTGTGTTGGTGAAAAGGAAGGTGTCCTTTGTCGAGTTCTTTTGCCTATTAATAGATATTAAACTTACCTTGATCGCAATGCTTCCCCGTAAACCAGCCACCCACACACGTGCATCTGTAACTCCCCACAGAGTTGCTACATTTGCCGCCATTCTTGCACGGGTTCGCTATACACTCGTCAACATCTAAACACATTCAGGGTAAATGTTTTAAACCCAGGAGCTTCAGCAGCTCTGTTTCAATAAGTAGACAGCAACGTACCGCAAGAACAAAATCACCGTTTATTTTGAAAGTCCCTCTTCCTTAAATATACATCATAACGAGGCTAGCGTGCACCCTAGTACCGAGGCTAGTACCTATAGGCTACCATGCATAACAAGCTCTCACACAGTCTGGGTCAGAAAACACTTAAAAACCGATTCCTCATAAGAGTGAAATATACACTTGCTTCAGTCACTGGTACGATTCACCCCCCACCCCCGCAAAAAAAAAAAAAATTAAAAAGTTTATAGCTCACTGCACCACAGGTTTCCGTGTCAACCAACCTTCGTCACAATCTTTTCCTTTATAATTTGCTGGACATCGACAGCTGTAACCGCCAACAATGTTCAAGCATGTAGCTCCATTCTTACACGGTTTGTGAACATTGCACTCGTTTACATCTAATAAATCAAAATGAGAAATACAATATTGACAATGCTATGGGCGATTCCGCGCCACGGAGCTTGCGCAGTTTTTTGCAGTCTTTGATTCGTGATTGGTCAAGCTCAGGGATTATATTCACAGACTCAACAGCGACTGACAATCACCTGTCTTTCAACACAGGAATACATTAACACAAGCAAGAACAATCCCATTACAATAAGTACAATTCATTTTATTATTTCTCTGTTTAAAATTTTCAGTCGTAGTGAGTGTATCAATAACAAAGGCCGTAACGTATTTGTGAAAGCAAACGAAAGTAAGCAGCATTCTCATTTCTCGGCGTCACCGCAAAAAAACACACAAGCAAACAAACAAAAGCAAAAAGACAAACAAACCAAAACAGAAAAAAAAAACGAACGAATCGCTTATCACGCTGTTTCACGTAACGTCGCCTGGTGATAAAACAAAAAAAAAATTGCTTAACCAAGGTTATCTTATTTGAATGATGGTACAATCGAGGATGAAAAGAATCCTTGGGACCAGGAAACACGACTGTGCTTTCCGGCAAACCAAAACAATTAGGAGTTTACATTCTATAAAAAGTGAAAGAACTCTGAAAAGAGGGTTAAAGAGTGCGTGAAACCGTCGCGGGGGAAGCCGATGGACCCGGCCAGCCGCCCGTCCGGAGATTCAGCCCGCGACCGGGGGCGGCGGCGGCGTCGCGGATCCCCCGGGACCGCGCGCCGTCGTGAAACCATGCAACGCAGTTGCAAAAAAATAAACGAGTCATTTTTGAAGAACTGGCACAACTATTTTATGAGTGATTAACAACCACGAGTTCATCCGGAGAGTTTCCACACATGCACGGGCCCAGAGGATCTGGAACTGACTATATAGTTACAAACGTCTCTGGCACGTTCCAGGTATTCACCCTGTCTCACGCTCACTGTTATCTAGTGTTATCTAGTTCAATACCTGTCTCACAGTCTCTTCCCGTGAACTTTGCAGTGCAGGTGCATTTGTAACTTCCCGCTGTGTTGGTGCAAGTTCCGCCATTCTTACACGGACTGTGGACAGCACATTCATTTATGTCTGGAGCCAAAACAAAGGTGAAGTATGAAGGTGATGTTGCACATGAGAAACGACTTTTAGAGTACATTACGCGAGACAAATCAAAACGAAGAGCTATTAAAGCGTAACAATGCTGCGGCGTGCATAAGAGGGTGTGTGAAATATTTTCAGCGCTTAGACGAGGTTTTTGATTGTCCACCTAACCATTTTACACAACAGTAAATTTTCGCCCAACATTGCAGCGACCAATATGTTCAGAACAAATTTCTCGAGAAAACGAAAAGGGATACTGGACCGGGCCTCATAAGGAATACTTGCAACTAGGAATCACGCTGTGAAATGGCCGCAAGTACCTTTGTCGCAGTTCCTTCCCTGATATCCTGGTCTGCAATGGCAATAATAGCCGTCTCCTTGTGGTTTGCATGTTGCGCCATTTTGACATGGGTTCTTTGGCTCACACACGTCTAGAAAAGAAGAGAGAGGAAAAAAAAACAACAACAACAACAACAACAACAACAAAAACAAGAGGTAATAGACCATACCCACAAACATTCCAGCCCCCAACGGTAAGCTATGAAACGAGGCTGGGGTGGATAAAATTCGAAGAAGCGGGAAAATGCTTGTTCCAGCCAATTTGAATGTTATCAAACCCCAGCCTCATTTCATAACCTACCGTGGCAGAAGCCCGTAATCCGGAGCGTGCAACTCCCATACAGGTGCTATGTCACGGCATTTTTACAGACCAAACTATTTTTAGACGGGTTTTTCCTGCGAAAGGTTCAGTTCCAGTGCGCACGCGTCCCAACAATTAATTATGCAAGGCTTATGATTGGCTAGCAAGGCTCCTCTGGGAGACTAAGGTTCCTGTGGGAGACCAAATTCGCGGGAAAATCAATCTAAAAATAGTTCGATCTGTGAAAACGCCGTGACACAAATGTATTGAAGTTGTACGCTCCGGGTTATGGGCTCCCGACCGTGGTCGACTGGGAGCTAGGAATGCGGGAAACGTCTGTCGTCCCTTAATGCAGTATTGATTTTGGTTATCACGAACGACCCAGAAAACTATAAAAATCACAAACGATCAAAAAGCAAAGAAACAAACAGATAAACGACTAAGCAAAACTCACTGTGTCCTTTATCACCACAGTAACGAAGGTAGCAGGCCGGCGGCTTCTCCAACTTGTACACAAAATGCCCACCGCAGTTTCGCACCGGGATCATGACACTCCATCGACAACAATTTCCGCTCCAGTGGAAACAGACCTTTCTGCTGACTACGCCATCTTCCCGCTTGGGATGTTCTCCCTGCAACCATCCTGGCGCGTGCGTACCACAGCGCTGTGTAGGCACACAGGAGTTTGGCATCTTCGTACCCGCATCCCCTACAAACTGGTGCCATTGTCCAACTGTTGGCAGATCCCTGCTGTCGCATTCAAGAAAACTTTGCCTCAAGTTTCCAGAGGCGCGATTTGCCTCGCTGAGTTTAGTGTTCACGATGCATTCTGAGGGAGCTATGAAACGGAAGACTAGATTTAAAATGCTATTTTCAAGGCTAAAAGGTTAACATTAAAAGAAGAAATGGACGTTTTCGAATAATCAACCCATCGCTAGCGCAAAAGACAGTCCCCTACATGTATGTTTTAAATTCTTAGGTAATTCCCGATGAAACACTTTCGCTACGTAAGAGTGAACTTGCTTAAAATTAAAAATAACCTCCTCTTATCCCGTGCTCCTCACTTATGTCCAGAAATGCAAGTAATTAGATGCACGCTCAAGTTTGATATCCGCACCATACCACATGGACGCTCCCACTGTCTGGAGGAGCAAGACGCTTTTAGAACTAACAGTTTTATTGTCAAGAGTCAAGTTTATTCTGTCGAAAGGAGAGAGTTAGCAATCACAAATCTTCAGCGATTCTACATTGTTGAGTATATTGTGTACAAGCGATTTACCTTCGTCGCAGTTCTTTCCGGTAAACCAACCACCAACACACGTGCATGTGTAGCTACCGGCTGTGTTGCGACACTGCGCGCCATTCTTACACGGACCGCTTACACACTCATCAATATCTACAACGGAACAAAAAAGACAATCCTTGTGTAAGAACCTTTTTTTAGCCATTCTTAGCTTGAAACGCCGTGTCTAGACGTCCGGCAGCCTGGCGGGATTATTTTTTTTATTTAGATGTGTCGTGACCATGTTAAAGCTCTGTTGTTATATATTCCACATCTGTGTGCGATTGACTAAGAAATAAACAAGCTAAACGGTACGCGATTCTCTTAGTCCTAATTACTATCCAAAAATGGAATACATCGAGTAGATTGTTTCGAAATCTTGGAACTGAACATTTCAGATGGCCAGTGAAGGCGGAGTATTTTTAAAAACCCTGTCCGGCTGGCGGACATCTGGACATTCGTCATCAGGGACTTAAGAGTACGACTGAAATGAGAAACAATGCTGTAGTAACTTTGTTCCC
Source organism: Astreopora myriophthalma (assembly GCA_014634185.1). Taxonomy (NCBI): domain Eukaryota; kingdom Metazoa; phylum Cnidaria; class Anthozoa; order Scleractinia; family Acroporidae; genus Astreopora; species Astreopora myriophthalma. The sequence goes on from BLFK01000010.1 coordinate 2,064,630, forward strand.
AGGGACTTTTTGCACGGGTGGGTGCAGGAAAATTTCATGCATCAAAGCAAGGATGTTCCAGACCTAGTTTTTGGCAATTTCTTGCGTACGGGAAACAAGAGATATGCCCGCAGTCCGCGAGGCCATGCAAGCTGGTAAATGTTTGTGTCCGCAACGATGTTTCCAAGTTTAGAAGCAACGATGACGGCAGCGGAAACAGCAAACGTTCTTTCAAAAGATGAACCTGCGCTACTCCTCCGTTTTCGCTATCGTCGAGTGCCCACTTCCCCTGGTTTTTAATAGTCTTTGTTTTTCATTCGTGCAGAAAATGCATGCCGCGCGTGCGGAAAATTCCTCCCGCACGTGCAAAATAATTAGTACCGATCCATGTTTGTCTTGCAAGATTTTCGTTGCTTTTGTCAGAGTCGTCTATTTAAACTAATCATTAAAGCAAGCCGTGCTTTTTTCAATTGTTTTCCCTGTAGGACTATCGCCAGCTTACCAGATAATAGGGTTGATCATACGTACCTTCGTCGCAATTCTTTCCCCTGAAACCGTCAGGGCATTTACACCGGTAACCACCAACAATATTGGTACATTGGGCGCCATTTTTGCAGGGCTTGTGCACATTGCAGATATCACCGTCTGGAGAGAAAAAAAATTACCACAGTGTCAAATAGGAATAGACCAAATCAGCTAACTCAATGTTGTACCCAATTCAAATCTCCCGGGGTTAAGATTCTTTGTTTACTATACTCGAAATGAGCAATCCTCTCAGGTGCCCTGTGATTCCTTTTAAATCTTTGCCTAGCTGATGCTGATGAAGCGCTTATTCTTACCTTCCGTACATCCATAAAACTCCAGCCTCATAGAAATATGTCCGTGCCAAGCCTTTGGCTTAATGCGTACATACTGCGCTACAATTGGTGGATCGATGGTCTCTGTGACGACCGAGTAGCGATCACTGTTGCCTCTGAACTCCTGCGAATAAAAGAGCAAACGTTTGTAAAAATCGCAAGCAACTGTATCCAATATCCCTGAGGGCTTGTGCAAACGCGCGCTACGTTGTTTGAAGCAAAAGACAAGAATTTTCGGGACTTATTTCTTCCAAAGTTTGAAGCGTGGCAGCAACAAACAAGTGCCAATAACGTGCAAGACGGTGTGCAAACGCAAGCAATAAGCGTGCAAACGCAAGCTACACGTTGCGGAGTTAAACAACGTTGAAGGATCAAAAATGAATTCTACTTGTTAAATGATCTCTCGCTGGATTAATACTGCGTGCAGCGAATGAATTAAGCATCACACTCAGTTTCGCAAAATCAACGTAACATCAACACCCCGCAAAAAAACAAACAAACAAACAAAAAACAACAACAATTGGGCTTCCTTTTTCGTGAATTCTAAGTATTTTGTGAACGTATTCGTCGGAGGTCTCCTGCCAACGGTGTGTGCGTTTGTATGTAGTTTGAGCGTATTAAACGACGTATAATTCGTGCTTACTTTCAGTGACGACATCTTCGACGAATCAGCCATTGCACAACCACCGGCAAAACCATGCGCTCGAAATAACAGATTCTGCCCATGTCTTTAAAGTTAACGCCTGCGCATTAAGGTCGAACGACAAGACCACGTGCTCGATCATAATAATACATTCTGCGCATGCGGTTAAAATTAACGCAAGCGTGTTAGAAGCTTGAAGGCGACTTCTGACTGAACGTTAAAAATAAATAAATAAATAAATAAATAAATAAATAAATAATTAAAAACAAAAACAAAAACAGCGAAACCCAAATTATAACTCGGGCGTTCCCCGGCAAGATTTCTGTACAGGTCCCTACTTCATTGTGCATGCATATTCCTAGCAAAACTTTATTCACGCTCGTTCTTTTTGGAAGAGGGTTAGTAGGAATATGCATGTATAATTATGCATGTAGGAATATGCATGTAGGGAACTGTACGGAAATCTTTCCCGTTCCCCTAGGGAAGCCCGGGTAAAAACTAAGCATCAACTTACAGTAACTTTGCCATTATGCGCATAATATTTCCAGTTCTTTCCATCAAAGCTGTAAGCCAAAGTGTACCTCGTTACCCACTGGTCAGCGTCCATGCGGCCTTGACAACCCACACGACGGACCTTAGCAACCACGTCAAACTTGGCCTGAATCCACTGGTTTAGGTCGTTAGACCTGGCTGACCATGCACCGGTTCGTGAACCTGTTTTCTGGAAATGCAGACGCCCGTTGTCTGAGCCGTGGTTGTTGTCATACTGTGAAGAAGCTTGGATGGCATCTGGTTTGATACGACCGCTCTGCATACCGAGCGCGTTTAGACACAGCGGGGGACTGGGCGGTACAAAACCTGGTTAGAGAGGTCTGCGTTAGATTACATCGATCGAGTGAAACCAGATTTCTGCGCCCGCGAAACTGAGAACCCCTACCAAACCAGCTGTTTTCACTCCGACCGCTGGTCCATGGTCTGTTTTCACTGCTAACCGTTTAGCAAGATGACGTTCAAAAGAGCATCGCCTTTCCCTCTGAACAAACTAGTGATCTTTATGAACACGACCATGATATTGAGTTGAATACGACTTTTCAGATCTCCTTTGCACGCTTTATATAATCACATGTTAAACAAATCTCGTGAGTAGATCTTCCTCAAGGGCCACAAACAAGAACTTAGGCTTATGTGCACGCCGGCTCCGAATCGAAGGGCGACAACTTGTTCAATCAAAGACAGTTAAGTTTTGTCAACCTTTCTTTCCTCAAAATACGATATTAGCTACTCTCACACGGAAGCAAATCGCAAAAAAATTGTGCCCTAATTTTTCAAACAGAAAAAAAAATGTCACCAACCTGTTTTGCAGCCATACAGTTCAAGTCTTAAGGAGATAAGACCATAAAAGGTCTTGGGATGCAGCCGTATGAAGCGAGTGTAAATTGGATCATCTAAAACATTTACTTTGATAGTGTTCCGGTCTACGTTTCCAGTGAAGATCTAAACAGCGTAAACAACATAAACAAATTACAGAGCTATTTTATCCACCAAACCTGGCTTGATTTACAGATCAGCTACCCTATAGTCCAAGTGAGGAGGGCAATTTAGAGCCAAACATTAAACTCGACTCAAACTAATCCTTCCAGATCCATTCGTAATCCAACGAGTTTCAGTGGACTAGAATATAGCCATTCACATCACAACAGCATCGAACGTTTCACGTATCCTTTGCGCTTTTGGCCTTTCAAGTTAGTGCTAAACATTGATGACCTAGAAAATGACGAAGTATGAACTTAATATTTTTTTCGCTTCCATTCCTTATCTTTATATGTTTTATATGTTGCATATATTTATACCAGCCTTTGCATTGCATTTTGATTTAACGTGAAGCAATTTTGCTCCACCGTGAAAATAAATAAGTATGTCCGGGTTTTACCGACACTGGAAGATCATAGATCACTATACTGTAAGCATACTTACAACAGGGTTATTTTCACCGTGCGGCTGATAGTAACCATCATTGAGACTGTGCGATAACCAGTAAGACGTCACCCATTGACTGGCATCATTCCTCCCTTGTGTCATTACTTTAGTTATCTTTGCAATACTACCGATATCAACCTGCAGTTTTACGACAAAATCAAACCATTCTCTCAGTTTTCGGAACGGAAAAGATTTCAGTTAAGAAATATTGCAACAGGCGTGAATCTCTCAAAAGCCCAGCAACTTCTTGGCTGGTCTGTTTCGGTTGTCATAAGTTCTAATGTGTCTATAAAGAGCGAAGACTTTTCTGGGAATCAAATCAAGCAATAATTTTGTTCTTTCTTACCGGCTTAAAAACACAGCTAGTTAATTTTTAAAAGAGTCCCAGTTTGAGTCTTAACACTGTTTCTACGGTGATTGAAACAGAAGTTCTGATTGGTTGATTTAAAATACAACTTTGAATGCGATTGGCTCATTGGGATGCATGTGCAATAACAAACTGCCCGGTAACACTTGGCAAGTAAATTAGTGGGAAACAGGAGATCTTGTAAACCAATCACAATGGAGGAAATTGTAATTTTTCTGATAAACATGCCTATGACACTATTATTTTTCCCAATAACCTTATCCTACAACTCTGGCACGTTTATATATTAACCTGAATCCACTGCCCCTTGTCATTGTATCTCGCTGACCATGACCCAGTTTTTGCTCCCGACTTAACCATGTTGAGCCGCGCGCGATCTGGTCCGTGGTTGCCATCCCATTGGCTGCTAGCAGTGATTGCATTGTCAGGGATGTTCATGTTCTCCATACCCAGGGCTCCCTCACGGCACTCTGGGTTTGGTTTTGGCGGTGGCACCCCTGCAGTGGGATAAGACATTTTGGAACATCAAAGGACATTCTGAAGTAGAAAAACAATGCTTATATTTTTGGAATTTTCATCAGACCATTCGCTTTCTCATAATACAGTCAATGCATGATTATTTATCGGAATACTCAGCCCTGCATTAGCGTCACCTCGACACGACTCATCCAGAATCACTTGCAGTTTTCCCTTCAAGGCATCAAAGTTTTCAACCTGCACCACATACTCGTTGTCGTTCATAGCGATCTGTAGAAGTTCACGTTGGTTGATGCCACGCCCAATACCTACGGCAATGGTCCTCACTCTGCGCGCCTTAAAAAAATAATAAAAAAAATTCCAAAAATCTCTAGTGTCTAACACGTTTATCTGACAATTAAGCAGTGTATCTGTAAGGCCCCCGCCAGGCCTCGAAAGCGCTTCAATTAGTTCCCTAAATCTTAGCCCCAAGAAGGATAAGGCTTGGTGCCTCTGTGGTTTTATCGTCTTGTGAGAATTGCTGAAAAGGTCAGAACAAAAGGGGTTGTGTTGGTCCTTAAGGTTATAAGGGTTGTATCGCATGGTTTAATCAAACTAATGACACCAATATTACCCTCTCCAACAAACAATTCTTAATGATACCTCTCATATAACTCAACCAAATAATTTCCTAAGACGCAGACTACACCTTTTCATAATTGGCTTAAAACAGTATATTTATGCTTGCAAATGCTTGGAGGAGACACCTAACAAACTAGAATTTCAAAGACAAGCTGCGATACAATGGCAAATAGAGAAAAGTGCTCCTCTTTAATTCAGAGTCATTAAAACCGTTGTTAAGATCAAATTTAAGTAGATCAAATTTAAGTAGATTTAAGTAGTATATGGTAGAAAAGAGTAATTGTAACTTTAAATGAGCAGTGGAAACGTATGTTCGTCTGTAAATTTTGTAAGTGATTGTGTGAAGTGAAGTGAAAGTCGAATTAAAAAATAAATAAATAAATAAATAATAGAAAAGGGTTGTATGTGAAAGGTTGCCATGAAAGTTCACGATGGTGATGAAGATGAGGCCGCGACAACAGCTTAGTGTTACTGATTATAGGGAGCTTATGAAACAACGACGACTGCGGGTACTAGGACGTTATTTAAAAATACAAGTTCGCGTTATTAACATCACTACGCAACTATTTCATTTCCCGTTTAAAATGTGTAGTAATTTTCGACGAATTAAACTGGTATAAGCGGGTTAGAAGCGCAAGGCGAGAACTGAAAATTCATGGTAACACGCTCATGTCGTCCACAGAACCTGAAATTTGGTCATTTCACGTCGTTATTTAGGAGATGACGGGACGGGAAAGAAATGTACCAAAACGTAAAACGCACGTGCAGAGAGTGCAGAGCCATTGTTTTAGCTCACTAAACCTATTGTTTTGTAGCGTCCTCGTTGCGGTCGGCGTCGTCCTTTCGTAAGCTCCCCAACGACGACGACGATGACGACGACAACGAACAAAGACGACGACGACAACGACGACGACAACGACAACGAACGACGACGACGACGACAACGACAACGAACGACGACGACGACGAAAACGAAAGACGACGACGATGATATTAGTACGAGACCGTTAACGACGAAAATACCAATCACGGATTCACGGAGAAAAAGGTCGAGCCACAACGAAAATGATGATGGCTCTTTCGAATTGCAGATTTTCAAGGAAATTAGACAACTTTTCCATTTTACTACCTTTTTATTGGTAAACCATTTCATTACTTCTTCGGTGGTAATCGTCTTTCATAGATTTAATAATTTTACACGATTGTCAAGATATATTTGTAAACTTCCTCTGAGAGAGTTTCACTGCTATATAGAGGTACTAACCTGCAGTGGTCTTAGTACTTCCGGGTAAGGCTTGCTGCCTCCGTTTGTCCTTCCATCAGTAAACACGACCAAAATGTTGGGCTTATCTTTGCGATCACCTCCACCGTCCGTGAACAGCTTTTGTGCAGCCATCTCCAAAGCTTTGTCCGTTCGGGTCCATCCTCCGGGATAACGAATGGCCATGACGCGCTTCTTGAGCTCAACTAACCCGTGGTATTTTGCGTTTGCAAAGTCGAATTCCAACGTTGGGCTGGCGCTAAAGGTAATGACACCAAAGTGGGTTTGTTTGGGGGACACAGTAAAGTGCTCCACGAGTTTCTGTACAAACTCTTTCGCTTTTTCGAAGTTGGCACTTTTCACGCTCCCTGATCCGTCCAGAATGATCCCAACATCCAATGCTTTTGTGCAGGCTGCGGAATAAACAACCTATCAGCGCAGGAGTTTCAATCACTTTTGAAAAAGCCGTCCATGGTTGCCCATTTTTAGGCGGCTGTTTGACAAATTTATGATGGGATTTTTAGTGAAAATCAAGACAAACTAGCCGGCGTTGAAAGGCAAAGTAGGCGCCGGTAATCGGCTTGTACTGAAACCCCTGCATCGTGCAATTAATAATACACTACTAAGCAAAGTAATCCCTGAATCAAAGGGAGTGTACTAAGAGACCCAGCAGCAGGTCAATTTGGATATGAAGAATCTAAGGATTCGGAAAGCATTGATAAGAACACCCGGCCGCAAGAAATCTGGCTTGGGAACGATTCCCGCATTGGACAACCGCCGTGGGTTGACTTTATTGTTCAAATGTTTGCACTCTTCCTTGCTCCGAGAATTTCAATTTTCTCAATGTGCTCGGGTCTTAGCTCTCCATGAAAACAATCAAAGACACACAAACAAGCCAACAGCTCTGTATTCCAGTTTGACCTGGATACAGTGGAAGGAGAATGACACTGCCAATTCTAATGATCTTTTGTTCCCCATCAATCAATCAGTCAATCAATCAATCAACCGATCGCTTCATTGTCACGGAATGTTGGTTGCTATTCGTCGAGCACTTACGTTTAGGACAAGGGTTCTCAGAACAAGCTTCAGTTTCCTCGACCTCTCCTACACAGCTCTGACCGTTTCCTTTCGGAGGGGGCTTGGTGCAGGATCTCTCCCGAGCCTTAATACCTCCACCACATGACTTGGAGCACTGGGACCAGTTCGACCAATCAGACCACGCCCCATCAACGTCACCAGCGCCTGGAGGGGGAAAAACAAACATTCAGCACGGCAAATGGCCACCTTTTGGGACATTCATTCAGGCTAGCTTTTAAGTCTATGATATGATACGTGATTGTAAAATGTGGACTCCCCCTTTTGCTGAGCTAACGTTTCACGAAATTTGTTTGACATCCGATCTCCATACAAACAGTGTCAATTCCTTACGCTTTGCCTACCCGACAAGATGGCGGATTAAACCGTGATACGGTCTATGAGTGCATCTGGGATTGGGATGTGGCTGTGCCACTTAGCCGGGGTGTAGCAAAAATCTAAGAGCAGAAAACAGCCACTGACTACCGCATTCTCAATAACACCTCTGTTTACACTCACCATTTGGCACGATTCTGACTTTGCCTGACACATTAACTTAGTTTACCTTGACAGGATTCCAGTAAAACTTTTCGAAGGCTCTTCTTCAGGTGGTCAAAGTCACTGACATGCGTGACGTAATTTGGGTTCCCTGCCGCTATCTCAAGCAACTCGTCATTGTCGATGTTGTTACCGACTCCAACTGCCACTGTCCGGACACCTTTTTCCTGAGAGTGAAACGCAAATGTTAAAAATACTTGCAACTGAGATCGGACAGTTTTGAAATAAGCGAGCGACGGCTAAAGTAGAAATTTATAACCAAGGAAAAAATATGAGTAGTCCTATATCAGTTTTCATTGAGATAATAAAAAGGATAAAACATCGGCGAGCGCTCGTAAAGAATATAAGGGATCTTAGGCAACGAACGCGACCACGGTACGAGGACGTCATTCCAAATACAAGTTCGCGTCACGGGTATCACTACGCAAGTATTTCAAGCCGTTCCGCATTGGAAATGTGTAGTAAACATCGAGGAATTGAACTGGTATGAACGGGTTACAAGAGTCGAGAGAGAAATGACAATTGATAATCAGCGTCATGTGCTCACGTCCACCTGAGAACTTTTGGTCTTTTCGAATTGTTATTTAGGAGATGACGGCAAAGAAACGTACCAAGATGCATATAAGACGCACGTGCCGCATGAGTAGAACTATCGTTTGTGCTCATTTAACCCATTGTTAAGTGTTGTCATCGTTGCCGTTGACGCGGTCGTTTCGTAAGCTCCGTGGCGCAAAAATGGACGCTCGACGCTTTTTCTACACCCAATTATCCATCGCGCCTCAATGAGGCGGGACAAAACTTTGATACAGTGTACCTGTGCTAATATGCATAAATCTGATTATGGAAACTAATGACTGGGTGTGGAGGGGAAGCCGGATCTTACAGCTGACGTAGAGGTATCCATAGATTTGGCCGTGCCCATGTTTAGTGGGAGAGAAGGTATTCCCAACGGACAGACCCTTAACAGAAATGAGTCCTTGTCTGAATACGCGTACGTTGGCGTCGAGAGAAACATCCGTGTACGCGTGAGCGCGCTTGTCTGTGTGAACGCGTTTCTGCGTGCGCGTGGTGGTGCACGCGTGTTTCTTACTAACCTGTAGTGGAGTAAGGACGTCTTTGTACGGTTTACTGCCTCCATTTGTCTTTCCATCAGTCAGAACAACCAGCACATTTTCAGCGTCCTTCCTGTCACCGCCGGATGGGCTAAAAATCTTATTGGCCGCCAATTCCAAAGCCCGATCAGTTCTAGTACCTCCACCGGAGTAACTGAGCGCTCTTATTGCTGACTGCAATTTGGAGAGAGTGTGATATTCTGATTGTGCCAGGTCGAAATGAAGGGTGGCCTTTGAATTATACACGATGACGCCTACGTGGGTACCCTGTGGCGACACAGACAAATGACCCACGAGATCATAAAGGAAATCTAAGCCCTTTTTAAAGTTTGCAGCGCCCACACTGCCCGATGCGTCGATTATTAGGCCGACATCTAGAGTTCTCTTGCAAGCTGTGGAAAGGAAAAAGTACAGAAAATTGTTGACTTCGGGTACTGTATGAGAAGGTCTAGAACAACAAAGGGTAAGCAAAAGCTATTGGATTACACATTTGGAGATGCTTTCTAAAAATATGCTTTACTGCTTTTCTGATCAATGCAGCTGAACTTTACATTTGTACTTTTGAACCACAAGGCCCAAAATAGTTGAGTCTCACTAACAGAGTTTCTCTTTCTTAGACTTCCCCTCAAGCCCCTCCCTCTTTCCAATCACAGGACATCTGTTTATTTTAGACCCTGTACTGCGTATGATTACTCACGATCAGGGCAGGGGTAGTTGTTGCATTTCTCCTGTTCTTGTGCGCCACCCAGATGAGCACAGCTGTTCCCATTCCCAGCAGGGGGTGGTTTAGTGCAAGTTCTCTCTCTTGCCCTTGTTCCACTGCCACAGCTCTTGCTGCATGCAGTCCACTGAGACCACATTGAGTAACCACCATTCACATCGGCAGGTTTCACTGCAGTTAGGATGCATAAAAAAATCATTAAATGAAAAAAGGTTCTGAATCACAGGTTCTGAATAATACTACTAATAATAATAATAATGGTAATAATAATAATAATAATAATAATAATAATAATAATAATAACATGAAAAGTGACACACTGGTACCCAGGTCTCTCTTCTTCACAAGAGACACAAGGAGTGAGGGTGTCAAAATGTATGCTTGTTAGTGGTTTTGCATGAATTACCCTATTTTTGGATGTGACCTCAAATATTTTACTTTTCCCTTACGCTCTGTGCTTCATTTTCAATTTTCAGGCCTGGCTACAAGCATTTCAATTTTGAACAGGCCATTACCCACATGCAGTACCGTATGCTTAACCATCGAGACCCTCTGCCAGACCCTCCAACCTAATATTTGTTACACTAGCCAATTTTTCTTGCAACTTCAATCACAACTTTGGTGTGACAAAACTTGCACAAGAAAGTGCCCAAAGTAACAAACCCTGGATGAAACATTTCTTGCAATAATTTTGTTGCCGCAATCTTTGCAAAAATTATGTAGAAATTGGTTCTAGATTTTGCAACATTACTCATAACACTGTAACAAATTTTTCAATCATCTTGCACAGTGTAGCATTTTTCGCACAATCAGTATCAGAATATTTTGTGTCGTCAGCCAATGAAAATGCCCCCTTTGATCTCATGCAATCATCAAGAGCAAGAAAACTTGCAAGGAACAATGCCCAGTGTAACACCTATGGAGCAACTTGTCTCATCTTCAAGTTCTGTCACAAGAAAATTGTGAGACAAGTTGCAAGGGAAAATTGTCTAGCATACAAACCATCACTTACATTCTTTCAATCGATAGACGTAGTTGGTGCTTTGAGTTCCAACACACTCCATGTTTTTGCTTTTGTTGCAGGGTGGAAGTGGGTTAACCAGTTCTTGAACACACTTTTTGGATTGTGCTTCGCCATATTTGTTGTATGTGGTTTCACCATTCTCCCCACTCCAGCATTCCCCATAGAACTGTAATCCAAATACGTTCCATCCTTTTGCACGGGTGGCATTAGCACAACGGCAAGCAAGGCTAAAGCAAAGATTGATACATTTTTACCAGGACCATTCAATGACCATTGAATACGTTAGATATACTGCATTTCCACCTTAGTAAGGGATGTTGAGAGGCTGCATTATTAATTTAGCTGAGCCATCCACTTGGCGCTCACTGTTTGGATTATGGTGAGGTGCATCTTACAGCAATGCACTGTGTACGCTCGATGAGGGAACTGACTGTAGACCACTAGAACTTGGGAACACCCGCCACATGAAAGACTCTATAGCACACAGAGGTCCACTGCTGTGGAACTACTCGACAATCAAACACCGTGAATTAGTTAATTTCACTTGATATGGGAGCCTCAAGCAGAAACTGAGATTATTAGACAGTTTTAAGAATTTTACTTTTAAAGTGACATCTGCTTCAACCTGCACTTTCAGATTAGAAGATTTTGTTTATACATAATATCTACAAAGTTGAACTTTAAAACATTTTAATCTTATTTAAATGATATATCTTAGGTTTTAGCCAAGTTGTAAATTCTCTTAATCCCTAGATAAATGACCCCACAAGATTTTAGCTCTGAATATTATCATTTTAAATAAAGGATTTGATTGATTGATTGATTGATTATGAAGATGCAAAATAGCTGTAACGATTATCATTGTGGTTGAGGCACCCTGGCCACATAATATAAAACAAAGTGTCCTCAATTCGATCTCCAACCTGCATATTCTCTTCACTGCTTTCCAGTGGTTTCTTGGTTACCTTTAATACTTGTAGAGAAAATTTCAATCTTCCTCACTTGTAATCATTTCCGTTATTCATGTGACTTGTGTGTTTGATCAAGTGGGGAAAATGAAAAGATTTCCGTACAGTTCCCCGCATTAATTATACATGCATATTCCTACTAAACCTCTTCCAAAAAGAACAAGAGTTTTGCTAGGAATATGCATGCATAATGAAGTAGGGACCTGTACAGAAATCTTGCCGGGAAAATAATAGGCCATTTCTGAATTGACGTTTGCCTCTGGTTGAAACCGAGTCTTGGTGCTAAACCATTCAAATGGTAACGAGTTTCATTTGCATGAAAATGCCCAACTCATTTCCATTTGAATGGTTGTGCATCAAGAGTCGCTTTCAACCAGAGGCAAACATCAATTCGGAAATGGCCTATTATGCGAAAACTGAAACGTTTTCATTCTGATCACTATTTGGAAAATCTGTTCATTACCTATGGATGGACTCAGGCCACTTGTGCCAGTCAAGCCGATGACCATCATATGCGTCACTCCTCGGATCTCTGTCGTTAACTAGGAGGTCAGGGAGGGTCCTCAAAGTTCCTTTCCTTCCTATCTTCTCTGCAAAGCATCCAACCTTTTCGAATGTCCGCTCACACGTTGTATGTGGTAGAGCACCTGGAACAGAGCGATTTCAGAATACCAGTTCACTTATTTACATATTGCCTGACATAGATAACAATACACTCTATTTAAATGCTAATAAGTGAGGGGGTATTTCTAGAATCTAGCCCCTGGAACGAAAACGTAAACCCTGTAAACGGTGAGAGATAATTGGATGTCTCAGGAAAAATGACACTTGTTAGTTGGCAACTAAGACGAGTACCATGGTAATATTGGTGGTCATTGTTGTCCACAAAGTTACCCTGGGTGCCAAAGGTTATTTCGTTCACTGCGCAACTTTTTACGAGTAATGGGAGACAAACATTTTTTTTGTTCTCCTTTCCATGGCTGTACTGGTACAAGGAGCAGAACTTCTGACATCCAGCAGGGTGGTCCAAAATTTAGGGTCTTTCTGCATGTACAGGAAAGGATTGTATATTGTTCAGTTGGGATTAGTCTTTATTTGGAATTGTTTTTGTTGTTGTTGTTTTTTTCTTGTCTTTTGTTGATTTTGTTTTACATCACCCGTTCTCTGGTATCTGCAGAATCTACCAAAATTACTCCTACATCTTCCTGCGTCTCAGTTTGTCCGCCATTTTGGATTATCACTTGCACCCAGTTTCACTCGGTTGGTCCTAGCTACCAGCCCCCGTGTTTTATTGTGTTTCACTTGCGCGGGAGCGCTTGACCAGTCTTGGGACTAGTCTTGGGACAAATGGAATGGCCTTTCTTCTTCCCAGAGCCCGCGTATCTTTTGTTCAGCGCCAAGACTTGGCCCTGACCAAAAGATACGTGGGCTCTGGGAACGAGATTGGACACGCCCTTTCGAATGGCTGTGTATGGCATGTTCGAGGGCGCGTGCTCATTTGCAACAAACTGCAGTAGTGTGACCGACGCTTACAAGACACGTCCGGAGATCGAGGTGTTTCCAGGTAGCTCACAGATACCTTTTAGGTAAGAAAACTATTTAACTTGCGGGGAGTGAGTGAGACTTTCATTCACAGAAGTGTCATCATGAATGATAAGAAAACTAGACCTAAAAGATTCGAGTAGTTTCATGATCACTTGATGAGTGCACGTTCACGTCGTTTAGCTCCCTAGGCAGACCATGGGTTTATTTCTTTTGGCGCAGCCTGCGGGCGTATCCATCAACTGATCCAGCTTGTTACCTGTGTTTTTTTCTTTTCGGTTTGTTCAGTAAAGTGGCGGGATGAATTGAAATGCACTTCACCACGCTGACAAATTAGTTGCCGGATTCCCTCTCAATTCGAGTGGATCCGTTTAACTAACATTCACCAAGCTTTGAAAATGGTACAGATGTTCACCGTCGTTCCTTCCATTGTCGACAATTCTTGTTTTAACATACCAGCGTGATATATTAAATAAATTCACGCTCTTTGACGTGATACTATAACTCGCGTGCGAAAATGAAGGCCAAAGATGACCCCTGCGCGAAGTTAAGAGAGGTTTCCAAAAGAGCATCCTCGCGGATCCGGGTTGGATCCAGAGCCATGGCAGTCAAAGATAGGACAGAAAAAGAATCCAAGCGGGTAAATGAAGGGAAAATAAATAAATAAATAAATACTGAAATACCGACGAAATATTGAAACACTGAAATAAACAAATAATCCTAAACTCGCGCTTCTTTAGTGACCGTGCCAAACATGCAGGCTGGTCAAATTTGGTTTTAATCACTTAGAAAAAGTAATATTTACTAACATGACGAGCACCATCTAATCTGCGAACTTACACGACTTACTGGCAGCTGAAAAAAATGACAAGTGTCTTAGATTGAAGTAAATTACTAATAATGTTAAACACCTTTTACGAGGGCCACAAGCACGTCCAGTACCACCACGAAAAGGCAAAGCCGCATCCTGGCTGAATGACAAATATCTGTAACTGAAGAAATAAACCTAATTTCTCGTCTTATTTTATTTATTTTGCACAATTTATTTTGCAGTCAAAATTAGATTTTACTTCAAATGGAACAATGGGGTAAGTTTATCCGTTGGACAGAAAAGAGCAAGAGTCATCCACCGGAGGAGAATACATGGCCCCCTTAATTAAATATAACAAATGTAGCGCAACACTAAAGTTGGTAAACCTGACAGCAGAAACACCTTTTTTTACCGTGATTACAGCTCATGTATGTGGCCACTTTTACCTACGCAGTATTCTGCTTACGTTTTTGTTTTTATCATTTTTCAGTATTTTTTTTTAAGTTTTTACTTCGCAAAAAAGCAGTTTTCCTTAACGAGCACTAAAAAGTTATGAACTCCTTGAACGCAGGCACGTGTACAGTTGGCGGGCTATTTACGTGGGATGCTACACGCAGACCACGTCTAAGAATCGGTAGGGTTTCTTTTTCTTCGTGGTCTCATATGGCAATTAGCCACGTGCTTGTGCTTCTCACTGGAGTTAAGCCCTGTTGGCTGGGGTTACCACTTGGATGGGTGACCATGCATAATATCCATGTCGTTAACTTGTTCTTGTTTTCTTTTTTCCTTTGCCTTGTTGTTTTTCTTCTTAGACACAATTTTTTTTTTAATAAATTTCCAGTATCATGCGGGAAGTGTTATAATTAAGCAACACAAAAACAACTTCTAGTGATCTAACCCGCACCTTGAACTCGGATCTGGACTAGCCGTTGTACTTTTACAATTTCTGGTTAACTGTTTGTGCATCCCACGGAAACGCCCTGAGGCGTCTTGTTCTTGAATCAAATCGGACTCGAGCTGGGCAATGAACGATTTAGTGGTTGACTAAGTTGGTTTTATTGTACGCATCAAAAAAGATGCTTTCTCGGCGACCATCACGCGTACCACATAATGTTCTTGATGGTGGATTGTAAAATAATGGGCATTAGGTCTAAGGAGGGGTCGGATCCAGAAAACAAATCCAAAAAACAACAAACTACAAAATAACAAGTGGTAAAAAAAAGGCTTACAATAAATTTCTTTTACCTGCTGGGCCATTGACTATTATCTAAGTAAAGAGCAAAATAAACTGAAGAAAGGCGAAAGATCTGAATCAAATAAAAAGTAAAAAAGAAACTGGAAAAACTCACATTTTCCTTGATGGCGAGGAGCGCAACTTCCCTTTGCCACGTTGGCCGAAGGGTAAGTAGCTTCGGTTTGAGGGCGTATTTTGAACGTGTGTTATTTATACCGTCAAAGACTCTCTGCCTGTTTTGCGACAATTTTTATTGGAAATTGAACAATTATGATCGATTTAGATCAAATAAACGTTGATTAGGAAATATGATTAAAAACAAGCTCCTCTTGGCTTTCTTAAATTAAATTGATCATAAGTTGAGTAAACAAGTTTGGTTTTAGTCTCGGATTAGAGACTCTCCGATCGTTATTTTGCGCTGAGAAAAGGTTCATAGTTGATATACGTGTTGAGACGTATTTGCAGTTCATAAGATTTAAATAAATAGAAAACTCGCGATGCGCAAATAACGGAATAAACTAATTAATCGACAATTAATCGAAATTAAACTCAATCCGTTAATAAGTCAAGAGCTAACATGTAAAAATAACCCAAAAATCGATAATGTGGGTCTTCATTAAACCGTAAAATTAAAAAAAGAAAAGGACCGAGAATGACAATAAGTTGGTGTTGAAGACGGAGGGAAAGCAGAAGAAAATCATGTGCCTCAGTAAATAGCACTTTTTTGGAGTTTAGTGTTTAAGTTTTCACTCATTTCAAACTCAGACTGCTTGCTTGGCGGAAAAAATGCAAAATTA
The DNA here is from genome assembly GCA_014634185.1 of Astreopora myriophthalma. NCBI lineage: Eukaryota > Metazoa > Cnidaria > Anthozoa > Scleractinia > Acroporidae > Astreopora > Astreopora myriophthalma. Next base: position 2,080,653 of record BLFK01000010.1, read on the forward strand.
TGCTTTCTTTTCTCTTACAGAACCCGTTATTCACATTAATAAGTTATGATTCCGCACAAGAGAGAATTACTAGAATTGTTTGATTTTGGTCACGTGACCTGTTCCCTGGCAACTTCATGCGAGAATTTTCTTTCTCTCCCGATGCACCCGAAAATTTTTATCATGGCATCAGTTGAGCGGAAGGGTTTTTTTTAGGACGAATTCTTCGTTCAAATTCCCAAAAGGTGGTAAAACAAAATAATAAAAATGTTATGTTTTCGGCACACCGTGAAATCAACATTTTCAAAATTAACAGTTTCAAGTACAAATATTGGACTACGCTTTCAATCGCGAAGAGTTTTTTTTTTCCCCCGATAATTCATTTTAAAAGAGCCTTTCTCTTTCATAGCAGTGACACGTACGAGGCTGAAATTGTCCAAAATCTCAAGAACTACCCTGGGCCGGTCGGGGTTCAGTCTTTCTAAGAACTTATTATGACCATTCAATACAAATTGATTATCAGTAATACAGTTTTTCTTATCGCCTTGATCAAGCTGATAAACTAACAACAGCTTAGCCTCAATCTTATTTTCTGTCACTGCATTTGATCATGACAAATTAAGTATTAATTAAAGATGGAAATTTTTTAATTTGCTCTGACAGTCCGAGTGTTATTGCCAATTGAATTTATGTCTGAATTTAAAGAAATTAAGCGTTTAAACGTTCGCGTGCAATTTGAAGGAGACTTAAAACGTTATAAATGTACTATCTAAAAATTACCTATGTATTAAGTCAAGTGGCCACACTATTTTGCTGCTGAAGAGTTAGTTGTCGGTTTCAGTCCACTCGTGAAAGAGTTACAACAAACGTACTTAATGGTATGGCATTATTACAACTACATAACGGCAAATTGTCTATCATTTACAACATTCCAGTGTTTCAGTAAAGTGTGTTTGCCATCAAAGAATTAATATTGCTCAAGCCTGATATTAAATCTGAAAAGGCTAACATTTTGTCGTATGCAAATAACTAAGTTCAAGAGGTCGTTCAGTGGGAAGAAGTGGGCCAGGCTGAATGTCATTTTCCGAACAGGACGTTCTGGTCTTGCAGTCTTGCATCTTTTCTGGTGCCCGACGGCTTGGCCGTTTTTAATCGAGGAGCTGGGGGGAGGAGCAGACTACCCCCCTACCCTCTGCACCCTCTTACGCTCACGCGGCCGATAGCAAGTGTGTTTCGCTTGGTGGGAAGTTACTGTATAAAACAACGAATTTGAAAGCTCTTGTTTAGATCTTAAATCCGCCGCAACTAGCTTTGAGGCTTGATAGGGGGCTTTAGTCACCCATTATCCCCAAACCTCCGGGGGCAGTTATCCCTTATCCCGGACATTACCGAGACAGCTATCCCTAAAATTGCCGAGACTGTTATCCCTAAAACTGGGTCAAAACTATTTCAATTATCTCCTATCCCTATAAATATTTTGCCAGTTATCCCTTATCCCTAAACCCCCTAACAGGGCCACTATAAGGGTAAATGAAGGCTAAAGGAGGTACATGACGGTGTATGAAGGTTAATAGAGGCTAATGGCAGTAGATGAAGGTAAATGAAGGTTATGGGAGGGAAATGAAAGTGAATGAAGGCTATTGAAGGTAGATGAAGTTGAATGAAGGTCATTGAAGATAGATGAAGGTTAATGGAGGCTATTGGAGGATGGGAATGAGGGTGAAGAGGGTATTTGTGGATCGATGGGCCATCGCTACGGTCAGCGGTTTTCTTGAAAAGGGCTTGGAGCCATTCCTGTAATTTACTGTTATAATGAATGAGGGAAAATGATGGTGAATTAAGGTAATAAGGGCTAATGGAAGTAAATGAATCGAGGATAAAGGAAAATGGTTACTAACAGCATGATTCAGATGTGAATTGGTCAGCTGCTAACTTCAAAACGTCTCGGAGCCATTCCTGTATTTAACGCCATGTCTCATTTATGAAGGCCGCCATCTTGAAT
>BLFK01000010.1:2085133-2100504 GCA_014634185.1 Astreopora myriophthalma
ACTCGTTTCTGATATATTACTTGCGGATGAAGGTAAATGAAGGCTAATGGAGATAAAAGACACTGGATGAAAGTAAATGAAGGCTATTGGAGGTAGATGAAGGTGGATGAAGGTAAATAGAGGCTAAAGAGGTAGGTGGAAGATAATGAACGTTAATGAAGGCTAATGGAGGTAGATGACGGTGTATGAAGGTAAATGAGGGCTAACGAAGTTAGATGATGGTGTATGAATATTAATAAGGGCTAATGTAGGTAGATGACGGTGTATGAAGGCAAATAGAGGCTAAAGTGGTAGATGAAGGTTAACGAAGGTTAATGAAGGCTAATGGAGGTAGATGACCGTGCATGTAGGTAAATGAAGGCTAATGGAGTCAGATGAAGGTTATTGGAGGGAGATGAAGGTCAATGAAGGCTACTGAAGGTAGATGAAGGTGAGTGAAGGTTATTGAAGGTAGATGAAGGTTAATGGAGGTAAATGACGGTGTATGAAGGTAAATAGAGGCTAAAGAGGTAGATGACGGTGCATGAAGGTAAATGAAGGCTAACGGAGTCAGATGAAGGTTATTGGAGGGAGATGAAAGTGAATGAAGGCTATTGAAGGTAGATGAAGTTGAATAAGGTTTATTGACGGTAGATGAAAGTTAATGGAGGCTATTGGAGGTAGGTGAAGAAGAATGAGGGTAAATGAGGGCTAATAGAGGTTGACGGATGGGAATGAGGCTGAAGAGGGTATTTGTGGATCGATGGGCCATCGCTACGGACAGCGGTTTTCTTGAAAAGGGCTTGGAGCCATTCCTGTAATTGACGGTTATAATGAATGAGGGAAAATGATGGTGAATTAAGGTAATAAGGGCTAATGGAAGTAAATGAATCGAGGATAAAGGAAAATGGTTACTAACAGCATGATTCAGATGTGAATTGGTCAGCCGCTAACTTCAAAACGTCTCGGAGCCATTCCTGTATTTAACGCTATGTCTCATTTATGAAGGCCGCCATCTTGAATACCGAGACCGAAAGACCCTGGGAACAAGGACAGTTGGGACGGGTATGGGGTTACAGGGGAGGGTGTGGGGAGGAACGCGTAAAATCGGTTATTAGCAAATGCCCATGCGCCAAGTCCGTGTACTACCAATGAGTACGAGAAAATATCCTTACCATATGGAAGACACGACAAGTACAGTGGTAAATATATACCGATCCAAATCATAGTATAAATCAGAAAGGAGTTGAGCTGCAAGTACGAAAGGGATCTGTCACATATGGTCTAGGGGCCGACATTTCTCTCCCTCACTGCCTATCGGGGATAGGTATCCGAAAGCGGCAAGTATAAGCGATCCGCGGGCCGAAATCTCGGGGAGACTCGTCATGGTACGTCGCTCAGGCTTAAATGTCCAGAGGTACCGCTACCGCTTCTGTACATTTTTCATTAGGTATTTGGTATGCGCATGCGCAAATGCTTTTGTGATCCAATACGTACCATTCAGAAGACACGGTGTCTACGGTTTTAATTTCGTACAGAATTATCACCTGGCTACTGAGCATAGCAAGTTGAAGGGAATCTTGGAAAAAAAGCCTATTCCTCTTCCGTGCGCGCACTTAGTCTTCGCGCGTTACTCCCAATGCCTGCTACTCATTCGCGAGGGTGAGGGTGAGAGCGAGGGAAACTTTGAGAACATAACGTCACTTAGCCACAGAGAACGATCAATTGCAATGGCGTATTACAGGTTATTTTTTCGTCTTATGTAGATGCGAATGTAAAGGAGCCGTAAATTTCAACGTTTATTTCGACACGAGGCACCGTGAGACAAACTCGCAATTCCAGTTACATTGATGGGCCTTCATAACAGTCAACTAACTGCCGTACAAACCGTGAAGACCGATTAACCTTAGTGAACTCAGAATTCAGGTAAAAACTCTTGTCCATTACCATTATGTACTGTGTTGTGTACAGAATCTCTATTAGTCTGCGTAAAGCGCAGACTGATTATGTAGGTTTCGAGTTGCACGTCCGGCTTCACGCAGGCTAAATAATGGGACTACGGAGCCTACCTGAAACCGAGACAAGCTTGACTATTCCCCAGTAATCTCTATTACTAGCTGCCGGGACCGTGTCTGAGCGGGAGGTTTACACAGAAAGCCCAGAAATTCTGGTAGGAGCGTCATATGGTACGTGCCATTCCGCTTGGAATCCTTTATGAATTATGGTCCACGGGCTTAATTAGTTTCGTAATAACTTAATTAACTACCCCTCTGGATGGCGCTTTTCAAGCCCATTAAAACAAACACCACGAATGAAAATAACAGTGTCGAGAATCTCAACTGGCAGGGAGAAGACCAGTTGGACATTTACAAGCGCAACCGGAAACCAGGGACTACATATATAGGATGACTCCAGCTAGTAGTTAGAGCGAAAAGTGAACCCGGAAGGGAGTTGGGCACCCTAATATCACTCGGTCACACTGCCTCCACGTTTTATGCCTCCACACATAATATATTTTTTCCTTTTTGGACTTTCGAGTTGATACTGATACATTTTGTAGCTTAATTGTATTCAGCTAGGACAAGGTGTATCATTTAATACAAACGATTAAGCTTTCCATTCGGATTTTTAGTTCTTAGTTTATTATAATCACACTCTTAAGTAGCACAAACAGCTAACACTAGGAGTACATAAAAACTACAATAAGTATTACAAACGGATAGATATGAAGTACCGGTAAAATAAAAATATTAATCTACAGTCTCTGAAGATGTAGTGGCACCGAAAGAACTGGAATGGCTCCATCGGTGATGGCTTTATAAGCCGGTAATCGTTTCTCACAAACAGCCTCCGCCGGTAGCAAGTTCCAGAGACGTATGGCTCTGGGGAAAAAGGAATAAAATAGTTATAATTGCAGAACGTTACACTGCACCGGACGGCAGGCTAAGTCCACTAACGGCCTACCTGTAGTTTGTTGGAGAACTCCTGTTTGAATTTACGATTATCGTTAATTCGTAACTTGCACTGAATTTACTGTTACTGTTAGTTTAGAACACTCTGTCCCAGGAGTTTTCGGTACAATGCAAGAAAGGAGAAAAAATCCCATATCCTTGGATTGGCTTAAAACCCGGAGCTAGGGAGCTAGGGAGTACTCCCAGAAGAAACGGCGGGGGGTGATCTAGTGGTTTAGAGGAAGGGATCCATAAGCGAACAGTCGCAAGTTCGAGTGCCTTGTCGGGCGTCCTCTTTTAAAAGAAACATGTTCATTTCTCAGAATTCCTTTCAGTGTTCTAAATTAACGATAATCATAAATTCAGAGGAAGGTACGAATTAACGACAATCGTTGAATTCAGAGAAGTTGTAAGGGCCCGGGGTCTCCTTTGCGACGACTGGGGACGAGTCTGGAAGGTAAGCCATTCCCTTGGGGCCTTGCGAGAAATGCACACAGTATAAGTCACGCGATGCTGTAGATAGTGGGTTTTTATGCATGGAGTTGTGTTTGCTGGGACTTCCAGCATTAGAATCGTTTACACCATAGCTGGGGAGCACACCCAAAGCTGTTTGTATGAATATCATGCGAGTAAACTACGCCAATGCTGGGATAGCAATTTCGTTGCTTTTGGTCTGTTTCATCGTTTTCAGGTTTGCCCAGCGACCCCATCTTGTCACGACAGAGGTGAAAACTACAGGTAGGACGTTTGTAGATTTCCTCGCAGCTCCATAGATATCACTGTCATCACTTGTACAATGCCGGGAAAGATTTCCGCATGACCCCATACATTTATTATGCATACAGGTCTTTGTTTATCTAAACAATAGCGGAAACAATAGCTTTAATTCTTTCAGTTGCTTTTCTCATAGTAATCATGGCTAGCGGTATTGCTCATGGGCGCGTACGCACAACGACACTGATAACGGAGTCTCCCAATAATTAATAATATCCTTGTAATGATAATAATAATCAATACTGGTATACTAATGTGCCCAACATGGCGGCCATACTCCACCTAGTTTACAGTGTGCATCTTTATGTTGGACATCCATGTTATGGTCAATTGACACCTGTCAAAACAATGAGGCTTAATTATTCGCGCACTTTGTGTGGCTCAACGTGGCTACATAGCCATTGTCGACTGAAGCTCTTTAGCTCTTTACAGTCGACGCTTTTCGTGTTTAGGTGGAAGACAGTTCGGAAAACATTTTTTTCCTGCATTTTTCACCAGTTTTAATCCAAAACAGGTTTGACATAATTATATAGCTGTGATCAGGACCACACTGGTGGCTATGCAGTTATTCAAGTCAAGGATTGGAGGGATCTCTAAAGTTAAAGCTGAGTGTTTATTTTTAATTTGTTCAGAGCTGCTTTTTGCTCTGTATTGCAATTTTTGGTATATTTTTGGCAGATTTTTAATTTTGAATAATGAGGCTGCATGATGCCTGGAAGACCTATGACAGAAGAGCAGAAACGAAAGAAGAGTTAGAGAGAAAGAGATCGAGAACTAAACAAAGGCTAAACAACAACAACAAAAATTCAAAACTATTTTATCTTGTAAATTCGTTGTTTAAGTAATGCCAGTAAGAATAAATAACCCGGATGCTCCGCTTTTTGGCTTGCCTAAATCTATATATTATGCTCAAGCTTAGCCAATCCAATTTTGGTGTTTACCATATTGCGCTGTTTTTTGAATTTTGACCAATCAAATGGATCATTGGATTTACATGCATTAATTTTTTAGAATATCTGGATCATGCATTCGTTTCTTTAGTTCGGACGTAATCCAAGGCAAGCCATGCGCATGAACATGCATTGTCTTTAAGGGAACATGTTTGTTGATAATAGAGAGAAACAACCTTTTCCACTGTGACCACATTTCATTTAGACTGGTTGTGCAAGAACAAGGGAGCAGATCCAGAGTAGTGATTGAGAGGAGAAATTTGCAATTTCCTTTCTTCTTCTTCTTTTTTTTTTTTTACAAAAAGGTAGTGTTTTCAAATTGTTAAGCTTATCTAGGAGGGGTAGCCTAATATTGAATGAAATATTGCTACAGGAAAGAAGCATACAAACCGCTTTCAAAATCTGATACTAAGTTTGCATAAGCTTAAATACTTTTAAGTCAAAGCGATCAAATTTCAGTCACAGATATCTTAATTTTCCTTCCAGTGCTCTAACACTGTTACCATAAAATGTGAGTTGATGGGTGAATATTGAATGTCTAGTTTGGTTAACATAACGGTACTGATACTAATTTATAATTGTGTCCAGTGGCATTTTGAGTGTAAATTAACTTTTCTTCTTACTTCACTGCAGATATTTATCTTAACAAGGAAGGTTTGCTGCTAGTGGAGGCTCAGCAAATACAAAAGAAAAGGGGCCTCTGCTTAGCAGGGAACAAGACAGGCAAACTTTAAAAGAATTTCCTGAATAACTGGAAAAAAACAACTTGAACTTTAACTTGAACTGGTTTCCTCGAAACAAGTTGAACGCTCTTTGCAAAAACGTTTTCTACCTCTTTCTTCCTTGCTTCATCAAAACATCAAAATATAACAAACAACCTTACCACTATGTTTACAGCGGGAGTGGGATTGGGGTCCACTCTAGGGTAAATGAATTGGTTTTGCTAGCACTTATTTGCTGGATAGTGATTTATACAGTGGATAATGCACCTTTTGAACAGCCTGGGCCAGATCCACAATTTGAACTTGTAGAGCGATGATCCATGGTTCGTGGTATTTTTCAAATCCGTGAGACAGTGCACTTCATTGTTTGCAAAATTCAGGCAACCTGCGTGCTTTTTAGGGATGAATCCACATGAGTCTGTACACCTATACAACCCTTCCTTACCTAAACACACGTCTGTGTCCATGCCGTTATCTAATAGTATCATTCAAAACGTCTCGTCTCTTGGGATGAGAGTCGTGTCTCCCGAGGGGATGGCAACTTTACTTAACATTTGAATGGTCCTGCATTGCAAATATTTATCAAATGTAGAGATCAATTTAATTACCTGTTTTCTCCTCTAAAACCCAAGCAACGTCAATCAAAGACAAAGTAAGTGTCGAAGCAGAAATACAACTCAAGAACACGTACCAGAAGACTATAGATCTGCTCAAAAGAGAGCTGTCAGACGCCAAGAGAATTGAAACAAAAACCAATAGGATGGAATTGGACAAAAGAAAGTAAGGGTTTTGTACAAGATAATATTAAAGGAACCTTCATTATTTTCTCCTTGTTGTCTCTCTTTATCCAGTTATATATAAGTGAGTACTGGCAATGAAATTCTGGGGATACACTAGTTTTGTCATGGACTAACATTTAGGGAGAGGGATTGCATTATTGATGTTACTGACAGATACTAGGTTCAATAATTTAAGCTCTGGGTGCTTGGGTTATTTAGCTTTAGCGTAATAATTTATTAATCAAAGTTCTGCCTTTTCTTGTGCACTGCATAGAACATTGCTTAATTCTTGTCTGGTGTCTGGAAGTCGTCAGTCAGAAAATTGTTAGCTAGTTGACCTGTGTTGCAGTGTACATGTTGTGTTGCACACGCAGTACTTTCAGTGCAGTTTTTGTAATAAATACAGTCCTTGAGTTCGGCCATCTTGTGCAGTTATTATTGGGCAGGTACAAAAGTCGGACCAGATCAACTCGGATCAACTCGGATCACTTAAATCGGGTCAACTTAAAAACAGCTTTTTATAAGCAAATATGATATGATTTGCTCACTTTAAGCCTAAGGTTAGCACTGGCGTTAGGGTTGGGGTAATTTCTCAAGGCCTTATTCGTTTCTACGTTAATCCGAGTCAAGCAATCCGAGTTGATCCGAGTTGATCCGGTCCGACTTTTGTACCTGCCTGTTATTATTCGGGAACATAACAACATGCTTAATTATTCTTTGAAATGAACACTAATTAAAGTCATTAGCTTCATTTTAGAGCAATAAATTGTTTCTGATCAAGGCTGGTGAGGCTAATATGAATAAGCACAAAGATAAAAGAATTTAGTGGCTGCCATTGGACGGGTACATTTAGTGGCTGCCAATGGACCCATTGAACATAAAAGAATTATTCTTGGCTTTCACCAATTTGTTGCCAGATTTGCTGGTCACAAACTTGTTCATTTGGATCTCAAAGGGGCTCCACCTAAGATGGACTATCTGATTAAGGTATGAGTGTCATTTGTTATTAGTAGTTTTGTTCGTCCCTCTGAGGACTCCCTGGTGTAAAAATCAAATTTAACAGCTCTGCTATCAAAGGCTGTAATCAGTATTGCATCTTAGGAATGGGCGTGGTATTGATCGAATTCATAAATAGTGGGTGATAAATTATTCTTTTCTGTTTATGCTAATTACGTATGCTCACTAGCCTCATTTTTAAGCAAAAATTGTTTTCATTTTTTTCATGCTCACACTTGGCTAGTGAGGATAATTAGCATGAAGAGAATATAATAACTTAATAGCTGCCGTTTATGAATTTGGGCATATGCAATTTTAACTGGACTTTTGATGTTACACATACATCACTGAATGCTCTCTTGAACATTGTTACATGTATTGTAAATGTACCCTCGATACATTTAGGGCATGATCTATTTGTGAAAAAATTGTGGAATTTTCGGTTCAGAATCAAATAGAATTTTAACTTACAGTTTTTTCAGGCATCCACATTTCAGAAAACTAATTATGAAACTGAATTCCAAGAAAAGCTGGATTCCAAGAATTCAGTATTATTGTGACAACAGAAAGTGGTTTGTCATTTCTCACGGTACAGTTAAAGTCTTGGAACTGGTCGATGAAAGTGGGCAAGGCAGTAAAACAAAGCGGGTGGGACAGCAATACAAAATTTTGGGCCCATTTCACACTTTGCTGATTTTTGGTAGTACCTTAACTCATATTGACATGCAACATAGGCAATAAAAGATGTAGAGTAAGTATCTGGTGTTTTTTAAGGTTAGTGAATACAGTAGTTCTGTTTTCTTCTTTCATGTCTGCAAACTTTGTTCAGATCTTACCTGAATTCAAGAAATGGGGAGCAAGCGGTTTACTGGTGGAGTATGAGGATATGTTTCCCTATAAGGAAAAATATGAAGTTTTACAGTCTAAAAAGCCTTACAGGTTAGTGTTAAGGCATCCAGAATTAATAAACAGGTCAGTGTGTACACACTGTAAGTAAGTTCTCTAAGTCTTGTGCTGTGACACTGGAGAGAGTTTACTTAAAATGGGTGCCCTCCTCTCTCCACTGCCAAGCTTTTTCAAGACATTTATTTGCCTGCTCCGGACATGCAGATTGTGGGGAGTTACAAAAAGAGTCACAAGACTGAAAAATGTTTCCTCATTTTTCCCGCTGGTTCGCAACGTTGTGTCAGGAAATTCTTCTCTTTGTTTTTGTTCTCTGTTTCCTGTCTGTATAGTTTGTTTCATCAGTGTTAATTATTTAGTGTTAATGTATCGTCGTATTAAACGGTAATTAGTACCTTAACGAATAGTTTGTAAGTATTGTAGTTTGTAAGAATAGTTTCTAATATACTATTGTAACTGTAGGGTTTTAAGTGTTGAGGTTAAACAATAAGTTTGTCAGTAAGTGTTAATTTTAGAATAAAATAATTAGGATGTAAAGATGTAAATTTAAGTAACGCGTTGTAAGGGTGTGGTGAACAGTTGAGGAAGGGCATTACTAAACAACGAAACAGCAAAACGGCGAAACGAAACACCGAAACACCGAAACAGCCGTTTACAAATGCTAACATTAGGCCTAAAAACTTTTGTTTAGGCCTAATTAGACCTAAGGTCTGTTTCAGTGTTTCAGTGTTTCATTTTGCTGTTTCTTTGTTTAGTAATGCCCGTTGAGGAATGTAAGTAGTAGGATATCGGAGGACGAAACCCAGAAGGCAGAGAAAGATGCCGTGGGATACACTGTTAAGAGTCATTAACAGGAGACAACTGAAGAATCAAAGACAAAATCCCTTTGTCAGTGGAGTCTAGAAAGTTAAACTGTGGAAGAGAGCTGAACCGTAGAAACTATGAGGCTCAAAGTAGAGAACCAAAGAGGAATAATAAATTTAAAAAGTTAACAGTTGGTGGTAAGATAGACGGGAAATATTCATTGCTGTATTTGAAGGACGGGAACACAGATCATGAGAGACTGAGGTTTCAGTGTCGTGGAGTCGTCGGATTGGTTGTTATAGTTGAAGCAAGAAAGAAGCTAGAAGGAACTGGACTGTGAACATAATAAATATTTAGAGTAAAGTAATTAGTTAATTTAGTGATAACGTTTTAAGTTTAGTGTAAAGGATATTTAAGCTAGGTTAGTTTGCTCAATTAAGTCATTCTTTTTCTGTAGAATTAACAAAGTTTTAGGCCCTTATAAATTAGGATTAGTTTTTTTCGTAATTCATTATACTTGAGTGTCGTTATGTTAATTAAAACCTTAAAGGGAAGGGGTTTGTACATTTGTTCATTGTACTTTTTATTTTTTTGTTTCTTTGTGTTCTTTGTGTGGCCCAGGGGAATACCCCAGGTGTCGAGGGCTGGGGTCCTTGTCACACATTGTTCATTCTCGCTTTGATTTTTGCCTCTCCCCACACTGTTTATGCATGGAACTGATGTATGTAGAAACAAACTTCATTATTCTTATTTATAGCAAGCAGGAAATCAAACAGTTTCTAGAAGCTGCCAGCGAGTCTGAGATGATAGTCATTCCACTTGTGCAGACCTTTGGCCATCTAGAGGTAATTAATTGATAAAGTTAATTGTGTTCTGCTGGTGGACAGAACTGAAGAACCAGAAATGAATATGACCTTTTCTGTCATCACTACTTAATGAAAATCCATATTTTTGTGGCACAAGCCTGTACTTGATCAATGTTGATTATCTGCATTCACACTGCACAACAGTGCTAAAACAATTATATCACTTTCAGAGATGTCGCATTATTGATTATTCTTACCTAATTTGATCATGTTTGCTTGTAGCTAACACAAATACAAGTATTATTAATTAAAAGTCAGTTCGTTAACGAAAAGCTATGTGAGAACAAGAGGCCCAAGGTCATTATCCTCACTCCTTCAACATTGATTGATAGTTCAGCAAAGAATGCTTTAGCTGGAAGTTGTTTAAAGCCGGTTACAGACGAGCAAGTTTTCTGTGACAAGTGTCATTGACAATGTTCATATGCTCATGTGTATGAACGACAAATTTTCTTTGACAAGTTTTGCCTTGACAAGTTTTATTTGCTGGTGTGAACGAATGAACAAGTTTTCTTTGACAAGTTTTAACTGCAGCGGAGGACGGAAAACAAAAACACCGGGCGCCATTTTCGTTTTTTGATCATGGCTCATGCTTCTTTGACGAGTGAAAAAAGGTTGCTGGCTTGTGGTCTTGGTTTTGCTTTACTTCAGCAATATGAGCACTCGAAGAGACATATGAATTAGAGGTGGCTTTTTCTTGTTTCGGTCCCTGTAGGAATCCACTTTGGTATTCCACAAGTTTTCTCTTGATCTTAGGTATTCGAGAATTGATGTAGCAGAATCGGTCCAACGAACCGTGTTTTTCCTGGCCATGTTATCCGCTATTACGGCTAGCAAAACAAGAACACCGCTGAGGGCCCGCAATATTTCTCAATTTTCTTGACAAGTTTTCCTTGTCGAACCGTACAGACGAGCAAGTTCTGCAATGTGTCAAGTTTTTCTTTGACAAGTGCACTTGTTCAAAAGCTAGCATGCTAGCTTTTGAACAAGTGCACTTGTCAAGGAAAAAATTGACAAGTTGGTCTTTACACACGAGCAAATAAACCTTGTCAAGTCCAAACTTGTCAAAGAAAACTTGCTCGTCTGTAACCGGCTTAATTCTCCTACACACAAACGCTATCTCCTACACACAAACGCTATATACTAGAAGAAAAGTAAATAATGGTTTTAATTCTCTAAGCACTGTTCCACAAGTGGAAGAACAGCGGCAGGTGTATTTTGCAGGTTGCAGGTTGAAATTTAATTATAACTGGAAAACCGCTGACACTTAAAAGAAACGTACAAGCGGTAGACTTACCGTGACTGTTACATGACGCTGTTTACGATCGCTCAGTAGGCTGGTCTTTCATATAATTCATGTCCAGAAAACAAAAGAACAAAGCGAACGTAACAATACCTAATTAGCAAGGCCTAATCGGAATAACAATGGTTCTTTTGTCCTCCGCCATTTTAGTCCGGTATAAGTAAGATGGGTTCCACGTAAATGCCAAACCGGCCGAAGCGATGGGAGGAGAGTACATTCCTATGATTTTAAGCCTGCAATGAATTATTAGTTTTGAAGAAACATCTGAAATATCATCTGAAATAGCTGCTGAATTTGGTTTCTTCCCTGTGAGTACCAAAATGGAAGCACAGTGAGCTTATACTTACCGAAGGATGAAGTTCCACGTGTTTTCACCATGTGAAAGACGCCAACTGCCTTATGTAAGAACCCCTGACGAGTATATGGGTTATTAATTATTTTTTGTGCCAGCGGTTTTCCAGTTATAACTAAATTGCAACCTGCAACCTGTAACCTGCAAAATATTCCTGCCGGAAGAACAGTGCCGGCCAATAACTTTACGAGAAGACGAATGCTGAAATACCTGTATTTTGTTCAATAACCGAATCAATTAATGAATTTTGTCCAAGGTCACTGGCTTTTTCTTTAGGGATTTTTCTATTTATTCCTGTTTAGAGAATGAGTATCAAACGTTTTTCTAAAAGAACACGTATTCGAAATACCACCCAAAAGAACACGGTTCGCAACAAATGTGCCAACCATTCCTTCTCTGGTAAAAACCCGCCTTACATTGACAGCTATTGACCAATTTCGTCTGCAATGTGCAACGCTGTAAAACTTCCACTAAAGTAGTCTGCATGCAAAACTACTGTCCATATAAATTTCTGATTTGATGTTATTTATCTGTTTGTTTCTCTCTTCTCAAGTTTGTCTTAAAGCAAAAGGAGTTTGCACATCTTCGGGAAACAGAACACTTCACAAATTCTTTATGCCCAAATAATAAAGGTATACTGCTCTGCTATTGGTTGGATATTTGTTCACTGCCTTTTGAAAGTTTGAACCTTTGCTCATCATTGTTTTCTTTTCATAGAATCTGTTCCCATGGTGCTTGAACTCATTGATCAGGTTCTGGCACTGCATCCCGATGTTCAGTGGTTTCACATTGGAGGAGATGAGGTACTGTTCTGAGTACCCAAGGTGTGGCCAAGGAGCGTTGACTCAGACAATCGAGTTAACCAGACATGCAGACATGCATGCATCGTGTTCTAAGTTTGTTTAGTTTTATCTCTGGCCCCAGTTGTTCAAGAGGTGGCTAACGCTATCCACCGGATAAATCACTATCCAGCGGATAAGAGTTAGCAAACCCAATTGCGTTATCCAGTAGCCTGCGTAGCAGGCGCTCAAGTGAAGAGAGCGTGAAGTTCTTGGGCGCGCGCACGAGAGAAAACACGCGCGCGTAAGCGGAGAGGAAGCTTTCGCGCGCGATCCCAAGAACTTCACGCTCTCCTCACTCGAGCGCCTGCTACGCAGGCTAGTTACCCAGTGGATTGTGTTTTATCCAGTGGATAATGCTATCCACCTTTTGAACAACAGGGGCCAGATTGGTTTCAGCACTCAGTTAAGTAATTCATTTGTTTTCATTTGCAAGGTGTGGAACCTCAAGACCTGCCCAGTGTGTATGAGGGACACGCGCAATAAATCCGAGCTGTTTATACAACACATGACGCCTATTTTGAAGCATTTGAAAAGTAAGGATGTGACGCCGTTAATGTGGGATGACATGATGAGGACGTGGTCAGTTGAGTATTTGGAAGGTATGGTTCAAAGTCGGTTGCATTAACTGAAACTGCATTTATATTTAAAAGGAATTCGCATTGTAGAGGGAGCGGAAACGCCCAGCAGCTGCAGTGAAAAGTCAAACAACCCTAAAATAGGCCAGTTCTGAGGTCACATCAGCCTCTTTTACATGATTTACATTTTGCATATGAAATAACATCATATTTATAAGAATGACTTCGCATTTACGCGCTGTTGACACGAACGAACGAACGAACGAACGAGCAAACGAACGAACGAGCGAACGAACGAGCGAACGAACGAGCGAACGAACGAGCGAACGAACGAGCGAACGAGCGAGCGAGCGAACGAACGAACGAACGAACGAACGAACGAACGAACGAACGAACGAACGAACGAACGAACGAACGAACGAATGAATGAATGATATCTTTATTTATACACGGTAAAAACATCAGTCACACATAGAAAATCAAATAAAAATTCTCAAAACTGTTTTACATATTTGCCGTGTGGGAGTACTGATAAGAAAACGATCTATGGGAACTTCTCTCAAAGAGACCTATGGAATTTGCTGTATGCATTTCCTCAGGAAGATTGTTCCCTAGAAAAGCGCCACTATAACCAAAGCTACGCTTCAGGTAATCAGTTCTTGGTTTTAGGAGCAATAATTTTTTCTTCGCATTGCGAACATAGTAATTCGGTGTTCTTGGGGCAAACAAATTACAGAGATAAGCTGGGGCGAGATTATTAATGCACTTGTTCATTAAATTAGCCTTTTGTTTAGCCCTTCTATTCGATAAATTGGCCCAACCAAGCGAGTTAAGAAGATATCTGGAACTCGTATCATAGTTAGACATAGTGATAACTCTGACAGCACGATTTTGAAGTTTTTGAAGTTTATCACTAAGCTGTTGGGTCAAGCCATCCCATACAGCACAGCAGTAATCCAAGTGTGGCTCAGTAAGACCTTTGTACATTTCAGTTGTAGTGTGCATTGAAACAAATGGCCTGACCCGCTTAAGAGCACCAATACTAGAGGATACTTTTTTAGAAATTTCATGAATGTGGGCCTTCCACTAGAGATTTTCATCAATGATAAGCCCGAGAAATTTACTTTGACTGCATTTATTGATTGGGACGCGGTTTATATGAATGTTTATTGTATAGTCATTTAAAGTCTGTAGTTGGTCATAGATAATTTGCTTTTTTGGGGTTTCTTCTTTTGTTTCCTTTGAGGTGCAGGCTGTGATTTATGAAGTTGTTGTTGGGCTTTACTCTTTGATTTTTCCTTTGGGGCAGTTTCCACGAGGTTCTAGTTCTTCTGCAGTTGACGTTCCTCATCTCTTTTTGCCTGCATAATTAGCTTTAATGCTTATCTCAGGGAATCGTTGACGCAATTTTAATTTTCAGCTCATTTATTTTCGCAACTTTGTTTGCATAATTACGCCTGTAATGATTCGCACCTCTCTTTCTGTTTAAAAAACGCTTCGTTGATAATATTGTCATTGTTTTGAGGATTTATCGGCAAAGATCTTGTATTAGCCTCCACCTGCTTCTCCAAAGTTATAAGACTGTTTGACATCGTTTAATTCAGCAAATAAAGAATTTTCTGTCCCAAAGTCATCTCCGGTTTCGTCAACTCCACTTACCACTTTCTGTTCGTTATGCGGAACTTGGCGAGTTAGTTGCCGTCTCCGGCTTGTCTTGAACTAGTTTGACTAATTTATTCTTTAAAAACGGGCCATGTTGTCCTTGAAAAGTAAGAGTACGCTGCTTCTTGTGGTACCAGGTTATAATAAGCTTACTGTTACAACTTTTAAATTGCTTAGTATTACCACCAGGCGAAGACCACCTTCCGTGTTGTCGCAAACAGTTTGCGACAAAGTTCTTCAAGGATTCTAGGTCGCTAGTCTATGTTAACCGTTCTATGTTCAGCAGAAGGTATTGCAGTTCTGAACCATCAAGTTCAGGCGGGTATAACTCGGTGTCTTCCACACAGGCGAGGCTTTCATTGGAGCCCGGAGAGTCGTGACCGTCCGCCGTGACTTAAGACTTCTAACTTCTAACATGGAGGGAGGAAGATCCTAGTTCTAGGAAGATCCCCGGAGGCGGATCATCCTAGCGCCATATGTTTTCTGTATTCAGTTTACATACAAAAAGTTGTACTTTGCCTTAGCGCTAGGATCTAGTACTAGGAAGATCTTAACACCACGTAAACTGCATTGACTCGGAAGATCCTAGCACTATAGGGACAGAGAACCAAACATGGCGGCTTCCGGCCTTTCAGCCGCCTGTTTTACCAATTATGAACCATATCTGCAACCGAAATTCCTGCTTGTAATCCAAACGGAAAATTATTTCGCTTTCTAGAATCTTCCTCCCTCCATGTAAGAAGCCACTTAGACTCGCTTTGAAAAAGACGCTGAATTGAACTCGGAAATGGCCTATTAATTTTCGTGATTAGGTTATTGTAGGAGACCAAGTCACTTCATTTTCGCTTCAAAATGGAAGACGTTCTAGTCCTCTCGCTCGTGGCTGGCTTTGCTTAAGATGGGGGGGGGGGGGGGG
>BLFK01000010.1:2100510-2103010 GCA_014634185.1 Astreopora myriophthalma
TGGGGTACCCGTGTTACATTCCTCACTAATTGTGTACTGCTTTTCAGTCTAGTGAGCTAGTATGAATATTGTTACTTGTATATTTGACTTGATCGAAACAAATTTACAGATATTGTTTTGGGGGACTCGCTACTTTGTGGATTAATTAGCAGCCACAAAGTTGTGACGCTTCCTTGCGGAATCTTAGGGCAAGGTACTTCTTCTTACTGTACATTGTACTTTTGCATCGCAGAGCTTGGTGAACTCGTTGAACCCATGGTGTGGGCTTACAGATCGGACCTCTCCGGCTACTTTCCACCAGGTACCGTCATAAACCGTAAACACGTGACCTTAAACACGATCTAACTCGCTATCAAACGTGGCATATTTGTACATTGAACATTCGAAGTGTGACAGCGTATTAAGCAAAATTTCCCGCTTTGTTCAGGAAAAGCAGATGCACATTGTAACAAGTCGGGCGGTCAGTTTTCTCAAATAATAAATGGGACTTAGAGTCACACAAATCAGATTTCCCCTTTGAGTTTCTTTACCTTGACCATTTTACCATATCAACCGCTGATACCGAAGTTTAGGGCCTGTCACCCCACCTACGCAGCTGCACAATTTGACTGGAAACAAACAACTTGTTTGACATCTTTTTACATGTTAAGGTATGTGGGAGAGATATGGACAAGCCTTCAATAAGATTTGGGCAGCAAGTGCTTTTAAAGGTAAGCATGAGAACACTCAACGAGAACCAAAACAGTTTTGTTCCTCGAGATACAAGTTATAGATAGAGCTGTTTCCACCTGCTTGTCGCACTTCCAAGAATCAAAATAATTTCCTTGGCCAATCACAGAAGGCGCAGACAGTTAATTGAAGCGATCAGAACTCGAGGCAAATACAACCCTGGCGACAGATTTTAGCCGCGAAGCGGCGACAGGGAACCGTGAAGCGGTGAGAGAAGAAAAACCTCTAGTTTCGGTCCCTGCGAATCTCACCGCTTCCATGCAGATGCCAACTGTCAAACGCTTCAAAATTGTCAATTGAAAAAAAACAGTGACAATCGCGCTCCCACGTGCTTGTCAGTATTCTCGTCAGCCGTAAATTTTGAAATGTGTACACGTTAGAATATCTACCAATCAGAACCGACAGTCACACTGCACTGTAAACATTGCATGAAAGTGAGATTGGCAGTTACCGAAACCAGACGTTTTTCTTCTCTCATCGATTGGTGGTTCGATGTCACTGCTTCGCGGCTAAAATTCGTCTGAAGAGAAGAAGGGAAAACTTCTGGGACTAGGGTAAGCAATTGCAAATACGCGTAGCCGAAGAAAAGAGCGGGAAAATGGGTTCCAGTATGTCACACGTGATTTGGATTTTCCTTCTGACTGGTCGAGAAAGAAGCACTTGAGTTTATTAGCCAGTCACCTTCACGAAGCGAAGAAATACAAAACCAGTGCAGTGTTGAGATTGTTGCCCAAGATTGTTGTTCAGTAGTGAACTTTATTTCAATCTCAATCGATTTAACACTAGAGCACAAATTGAAGACAGTACAAATCTAATCAAGAGGGGAAAGCCAGAGCACAGTAGAGAACCACCTCAAACCAGACATGGAATCATCCACGATACAAGCAAAGGCCACATTAATGGGAGACGAGTGCTTTCACTGCTGCACCATCACAGTGCTTTCAAAGAGTTGAACTGCGATTACAAGATATTACAGTACTTACGTACAAAGTTAAAGTGCCTATCACCTCAAAATACTTTTCGCTACAATGACTCTCTGCATTTGTCCCAAACATGTTTTGTTGCTCCGAAACCTTTTTCTTGAAGACTCACTTTTTTACTGGTTTTCAAAGGTGGAAAATCTGGGCATAGTTTGATCCGCGACCGAGCAAGGAAGGGGAATGGGTTCAATACTGGGTTGACGTCACAAACTACTTTGCATCGCTGTTTTCAATAAACAATCCCAATGCAAAGCACTTTGTGACGTCAACCCGATACTGAACCCATTCCCCTTACTTGCTCGGTCGTAGATCAAATTACAGCTGAAGCAAAAAAATATGTTTGGGACAACTGCAGAGAATTATTGTACAGGAAAAGTATTTTGAGGTGATAGGCACTTTAAAGCGCGGTCTGTTACTTGACTGTGTCTTTGTCTGACCTATTTGCCCGCAAAGGCTCTACGCACGTGCTTAGGAACAGTGATTTTGTTCTACCACGTTTTATTAGTATATGATATGGTAAACACTCTGTCAGATATGTCGGACCATTTTTTTGGTCGAAACTCACGAAAAATCAAAGAGACTCGCCTAACCTACGTGATTTGACCAAGAAAATTAGAAAACTTAACCTTGCTCACATTTTAAACAAGAATGGGCAATTGCGGTAATCTTTGTATTTATCTTATACCTCTCTTTTTAACTTGTACATAAGATTATGTAGGATTTTATCTTTTACTTCTAAATACTCATCTCTTATGATTATTGAATTTTAGCGGAGTCCCCATTTAGTCTAT
>BLFK01000010.1:2108010-2126488 GCA_014634185.1 Astreopora myriophthalma
TTTTACTAGCAACACCAGAATGCATTGAGTGGCTTCTATTGTCAGGCAAATTTTACCAATTGTCTCGTTATTCCATGGAGAGTTAAAGAATCTGGATAAGAAAGCATTTTTACAAAGCATCCTGGTCTTAGTGGTAAAATTACGCCATGATTCAAATGTCGTATTACTCGCCGTTTTCCGCCATGCAACTTAACGTTTACCAATTACTTTAAAACAACAAAATTAAAGCTTCGTGACAAAAAAACAAAACAAAAACAAACAAAAACAAAACAAAACAACAACAACAAAAAAATTCCGAGCACCTATAATTAAGGCCACAAACAACAGGGATAGACTTTGAAAAAACTATTAGGCTGAACATTTTTCAAAAATCCCACAGGCCCTTTAAAATGGAAATGAGTCTTTACTGGGAACGAAACCACTTGTTGATTCTGTACACCACTTTACCCGGTTCAACTGTCAGTGAAGTATCGTTTAATGATGTCAGTGACAATTCCCGCTTGCTACATAAGCAGCAAGTACATGTACTCGGCGCAATCTTCGGAAAAATGCGTGTGAGCGACTGTTGCTTGGGTTTGATTTTTCTCTTAGTTGGTTGCGAAATTAAACTGAGTGACCAGAGATGTTTTAACCAGTCTTTTAGAGTAGGAAAGCAAAACCAATGAAATGATAAATGAAGAATTCCACGCAACCTGGAACCAGAAAAAATGCCCTTTTTGAATCTGGTCACATGACCACGTGGTTGTAACTATACGCCAGAATAGGCCTTGCCCGCATTCCTCCCAGTCACCCATGGTAGGTTATGAAACGAGGCTGGGGTGGACAAAATTCGAAATGGCGGGAAAATGTTTGCTCCAGCCATTTTGAATTTTGTCCACCCAAGCCTCGTTTCATAACTTACTGTGGGGGACTGGGAGAAATGTGGGAAAGTTATATTCACAATTCTTCTCCCCCCCACCCTCCCCCCATTGGTTTTTAACCCACCCGTAATTTGGGTGGCATGTGACCAGGTGCAAGCAGGGTGTGTTACTCGACGAAAAGGGAACAAATGAGAGAGATCCTGGGAAGGAGACTACCGATGGTACTGCTTGATATGATATTCGTGAGGTTGACTGAACGCATTGTCTTTTAATTGTCAAAGTTGACTGATTCAGTGAGCTTTGTGGATGCTGTGTTAGTAACTTGTAGCTTTGTAAATAGTGAATTGTATTGTATATTCTGTACGCATCATGCATTTGTCGACGAGTAACGGGATAAACTATCCGATAAGAAAGCGGCGCAGCATCATTTTGCTACAAATTCAAGCCGCCGAAGTCAGGGTTTACCTGCACGAACAAAATATGTATCCGATATGGTTTTCGTCCTGGTACAAGGGCTATCCGGTGAATCCACACACTTCAGGTTTTCTCTCCTTCCTGCCCCCTGGAAACTGTGGAACGAGGTTGTTCAGGTTCTTCCTTATTGGTCTTTTAATGTCCAAACTGTTGTGCTGCATCGGTTGCGGCATTACCAAATTTGTTATCAACGTGGCTGATCAGAACGGCAAAATTGGCCACGGTAAAGAGATTCGCACTTCGACGACAGGCTAACATTCGGAATGCTAGATTTTAAATTCATCATTTTTTAAAAATTGTTGTTAACTTCTTGAAGAATAGGATAGTAAGCTCAAGGAACATGGAACGACATGACAATTAAACGAAAAAAGTGGAACCACGTGCGTGGGGTTTCAAGTAATAAATATTGCATTGATGTCAGTTTCATACATCTTGTAAGTTTCCTACATCTTCTAGTTTCATACAGCATCTAGTAATGCACAAATGAATCGATTGTCTGGTTCTTCATTAGAGCGGTTTTCAATTGAGTGTCGTAAAACCAATTACAAAGTAATTGCTCCGACTAATCGCAGCAGGTGCAAACCGCGCAGTGGGCCAATCAAAATTCGTAGCCATTCCATGTAACTTGCTCAAAGCGCGGGAAAAATCACGCGTGCAACTCGCCATTGGTTTTAGTTTTCTCTCTCATTGGTTTTAACTGGCGCGAGATTTTTGAGCAAGTCACTAAGGGTAGCAATCGCAATCGAGTAATTACTTTCGACAGTCATTTGAAAACCCCTCTATGCCAGATACATTACACTATGAAGCTACTACACCAAATGTACTTCTTCCTCCTCATCTACCTTCAAATCACACACCCCAGCAAACCTATCCAGAATATCGGGTTGCTTTGCCTTGGGAGAGAAATGATCTTCGTCCGCTTTTAACAGACTCTGGCGGTTCGAAAGAACTCGTTCCAAGTTTCTCAGGAGTTCGCGCGGCCGCTTTTTGGCGAGCTTCTCTGTTTCCCTGAGCACGAACCCGGAGTCGGTGATAGTCTTGTGTTGATGTTTCCAGACTTGGAATACGTGGAGATAAATGCTGGCGTAGAACTCAACAAATACAGCGAAAACTTGATCCCGAAGGTTGCATTCCCTGTAAATTGGAGAACCATTATAAAATTACCTGTGCGGGAACCAGGGGCCGAAATTTCAGAATTCACTTGAGCCGATCTTTTCCAAAGGGAGGCCAAGCGCAGTTTGTTTGGTTTTTTTGTGTTCTTCCTGGGGGAGGGGGGGGGGGTTAGCTTTAGCTTGCATGTGTAGGAAAACTAATTTTTACGAGAAAGGGGAGAGACTTGAACTCGCTTGAGGATACAACAGACTGAGGCAACAACAGCACCAGAAAAGTGCGGCACGAGTTTTGGTATATTTTCTTGACTTTTTCATGCAAAAGCAAACAAAAAAAAACTGGCAAGAAAAACCCAGGGGATGAGGTTGAAAATTCTTTGACTCGATTCTAGGCTGCCTGGCCACCTATTGTAACCCAACAGCATTCTTATCTTTCTCGTTCTTCAAACGATGCAGCCACAAGAAGGTGGCAATCAGCTAGTGGTTGAAAATGGCCAGGAATTCTCTGCCAACATTTTCCCCAGTTACACACATGTGGACAGACATCTGTGGCTATGCCGCGAGCATCACCCTCGTTCGCAGGGCCTACGATTATTTTGATCAGCTGTCAAATCGTTGGTGCAAAAATTAAAAGAAAGAGCGTGAGGGCTCTGGGAGCGAGAATGATGTGAGCTCTAGGATTTTTTGGGGGGGGTGGGGTCAATACAAATGGCTTACTTGTTGAGCTTTTCTTCTCTGAGCGTCTGAAGAGCAATTCTTGTTATGTTGATAGACATGACGGCAAATGGAAAGTTCTGGGTTTCGTGTTGAGACAGTTTGTAAATATCCAGAGCAAGACCATGGGTGCGATGCTCTGTTACTAGGTACAGTGTGGTCAGCAAGCCAAGAAATCCACAACCACGCAAGTCTGTAGCTGGGTCGAGTCCTTTGAAGAAAAGGGAGATAAAGAGAAGGAAGACAATGGGAAAATGGGAGAAAGAGAAAAGAGGAAAGACCGGAAGAAAAGTTAAAGAGAAAATAATGAGATGAGGAAACTAACAGGAAGGGAAATGAAAAAAAAAAAAGAAAAAAAAAAAGAAGAGGGGATAAAAGAGAACAAGATAAACAAGAAAGAGAACAAGAAAACAAAGTAAAAGCCTGCAAGCTGCTGTTCTACAGGGCTTAAAACAGGCTAGTCACTTGCAATTCTAAGTGAGAACTAGTATGTGTACATCTGTGAATATAGAAAGGCTAAGTTAGAACATACCAGATTTGTTCTATCCTACTACCTTATCCAAGGGGTTGTATCAGAAGAAAAGAAAAGTTTGGTAGCAAAGGGCAGAGAGGAGGCCCGACAACACATCTAAGATGAGTGGGGAAGAAATCCAAAATCAGTAAGAAATAAACCAGTTCTTTTAAGAGTATGTAGCAGCTCACTGCATACCTTGAAAACCAATCAGCTCCCAGTGGTTTCCATAGCGAGGGCAATCCAGCTTAGTTCCCGTTAATTTCTTGTAGATGGTTTGAAGCACATAGTTGTGCATGGCTTCATCATTTTTGAACATGCACAATGCCAGAGCAAAGATCAGGTTACGCTCCAAATGAAGGCTGCTCTTCATTGCCGGAGGACCAAACAGTTTATGCGTCACAGCAGCAAAGCCTCGGTGTTTAACTGTTGGCTTGATGTGCGACATGTGTTGCTCAAGGTAGCTTGCCACTTGGCAGTGGCGCATAGCATCCTTGAAAGTAGTAAGAGGTGAATGACTGCCAGCTTGGCCATTTCCTTAGAAAAGAGAAACATAAATTAACTTCTAATTACAGCTAAATGAAAGGGTTCAATAGGAAAAGTGATGGTTCATAGTGCCTTGGACTTTAGAGCTGACAGTATGGGTGTGAGGTCTGTGCTCTGATATTGTGCTCTTTATTTCAGGTCAAGAAGCTTTGCTGCTTGTTGTTTCTGTTTGACAAGACTATTGTACAAATGTGTACCATTGACACGTTGATGAGGGTACCCCTGCGATGACCTCAGCTCATCCCACCAAGAAGGAGTACTAGCGCTCTTGATTACTTGTGTCTCGAGTAATTCCAAGAGTGCCCATCCCTCAAGGGCAAACCCCGGGCATTTGATGCGAGTTGGGCTCCATGTGGTGGGGAATTTGATGCAAGACAAAGCCTGCCTGGTCGGGCATTTGATTATCGAGAAGGGCGACAAGCTGGAGGATTACGTAATTCATTTGGGCAATTTGCTCAAGAGTCATTCCCTAATTCTGTGTGGGTTTTGTTTCCTTTTTTAAAAGTTTGGAGTGGTGACAAACAGACTCAAAAAGCGTTGACAGCACAACTTGCTTTGTGAAGGCCTTTCCGATGGGGTATTTGACCAAAAACATCCTACTGTGGTTATTTACTTGGTATAAGTTGTGCCATTCCCGTAGAGAATTCAAGGACCTTATACTGATAGAATTTGGCCACAAATTTGATGAAACTACCAAAACAGAAGCGCCAAATCACTACATGTTGGTTATGGCTGGATCCCTTCAAATTTGTGAGAACTTTTCAGACCTGGTTGAACAGTCTCTACAAGATCCCATTCCATCTGAGCTTGCTCAAGCGTTGTTGGAGGCGATGGCAACTTTCGAATTCCAGGTGGAATGTTGTCCTTCTCAGACCGCCTCTTGCGTTTGCCAGATCTGGCATCACGCCCTGATGTGGGATTCACAGAACCAGTTCCCGGGTCAGAATCAATATGGACCTCTGCATTTGGGGAATTTCTGTTAATTTCCGAGGCACTCGACCTAGAACCCACACAAAAACAAAACAAAAATAAAACATGATTTTCAAAAAAAAAAAAAGTAGGATTTTAGCACCTTGGATGTTGATTTTGGTATCATTGTCAACTCTGATGATGAATATTACCAGGGAAATAGCATCACTGAATTGGATTGAAAGCTATGAACTTGCTCGTATTTAATTAATTTAGCAAAAACGGAAACTTCGTTTCTTCAGAGACTACCCTTCACACAGCCACAAGAACCTGGGTAAAGAATCTCATTTACATTTAGTTCCCTGGAAAATCACTTAGTGACATGAGTGCAAGCTTAATTAAACAAAAATTAAAGTTTAAAAAAAAACTATGAAAAGATTAGGAAGAATGGAAACAAAAAAAATTTTAAAAAATGAAATAAGGTGGTGTAAGATTACAACAAATAAATGTAGTTAGAGATGGTGGAGGGTGGCCCTGTTATATATGGAAAGATTTCCGTACAGTTCCCTACATTAATTATGAATGCATATTCCTACTAACCCTCTTCCAAAAAGAACGAGAATTTTGCTAGGAATATGCATGCATAATGAAGTAGAGACCTGTACGGAAATCTTGCCCGATAAGTTATCAAACAAACGTGAGAGGTTATAACCGCACGAAACAACATCAGAATAACAAAAGTTCAATACGGCTAAGCTATGAGTGGTCCACTTGTTATCTCCCGGTAAACCACTCATGTTAAACAAACCCATTCAATTCGATTCTGCCCCACGAAAAAAAAAAACAAAAAACAAAAAAAACGTTACCCCTGACTTGAAGGCAGACTGCTTGGTAATGCTTCTGTCTTAATTGGATGTTGATAAGGACCGTTCGAAGTGTTGTGGCTTTCAGTTGCGGTTTTGCTTACAGAACGTCCGGACATAATAGCCGTGGTAGGCTTTTCGAAAGATGGAGGACTTTGGAAGGCGCTTTCAAACTCAAAGTCGAAGTCATCTCTATTTTGTTTCTGTAGAGCGGAAGCACGCTGGAACGCGTTTTCGGCTTCTGCTTCGAGATCATCAAAAGTGGCCTTTGATTTCGGTACACTCATGACAAAATATACCAATATCGAGGCGTTTTCCTCACAAATAAGTCGCCATGTTTCTTGAGGTCACCTTCCTCTCCCTAGTGAGGTACATCGTGGCCCTCTGGCCGGGGAAGCTGCATTAAGGACTTTATACTGGATGCCAAGCAGAAACCGTATAATTCTATCTGGAATGTATGATTTTTCTCCATCATCTCTATGGCATTTCTTTTGATTATAAAGAGTTTAATCTACTCAAAGCCGATCACTTTTTTATGTATTTTTATGTTTATATATTTTCAACTGTGCTAGTACCCAGGACTATTCTATGAGTAACTTATTTGTGGCCAGCCTCGTTCCCAGGCTCTTTGCCTTTTCCCCCTGTGGCGATGGCAGCGTTTCGCATCGTCTTACATGTGATTGACGTGAGTACGCATGGCTTGACTTCCTGATTTTGTCCTTCATTATATTTTGTCCCCAGCCTGTCATGGAATCGTTTCGAGTGAGAACATTATCAGGGTCCAGCGAGGGTGCCTATGAGATCGAGAGCAGAATGGAGCTACACGAAAGATCACACGAACACACAAACCATCTTTCTTCATATGACAACAGTGGAAATGGTGACGTTTTAGGGAGTAGATATTCGCAGTCTGCCGAAGATAGCCACGAACAGACATTGCGCAAAAAGACTACCAAAGAGTTCAGTTACCTTTACACTTATCTGTCGACGATACTCTATGCTGCGGTTTTGATTCTGGAAAGCATTTTTCATTTTAAACTGTTCGAGCGTTCACAGTCTTGCATTTCGTTGTATTGGTTGGAAAGTTGTGTCATTGCTTTATTCTTCAGATTTTGGGGAAGGAAGAGAATTAGAAGGTTAGTCATTTACAAATGTTTCCCTTGTAACATAAAGGTGGACTCTCTGAACAAGTTTGCTCGTATTTTGCTAATTTGCAATTACTTGAGCGCATATGCAGTGTACATTTCTACTGCTCATTAATTAATAAGGATGCTATAAGCTTGTGTCGTTATCGTTTCATTGACACAGGTGGACAAATAGTCAAAGGCTATCTTCTCGTTCCATTGAGACAGCTCGCTTACAGAAAAAGAAATAATCACAAGTGCATTTTTGATCCAGGTTTCTTTCTCTCTCTTTCTCTCTTATTTTTTTTTTCCCAATAGAAACTAGCTAATGAGAAAAAACAATTTAATTTTGGCCCAGATGAATCGCTGTGTCATCCTGACCAAAATGGTGCAAAAATGTTTTTGTTTTAGGTCAAAACTGGAATTTTCTATGAATTTTTAAAACCCTGTTTTTCTGCCCCACGACCGGGTGAAAGGAAGACTGGTACTAGTGACATATAACCCAGACATTAGCAACAGGGCAAACAAAGCAACAGCAGAAGATGGATGGACAACATCAAAGGCAAAAAGACGCAGTGTTACTTGGCTGACATTATTTGTTAAGAGCAGTGATATATATTAAGTAATGGCCTCGAACGACTCCAGTTTGGCCTCCAGTTCAGATTCTGAACTCTCAGAAACAGAGGATTACAAGTTAGAAGTCGAAGGCTCACCAAACTTGAGCGATTAAGCCACAGATGTGGAAGAATCGCAAGAGGTCTATGCCGATGAGCTGCTAGCAGACACAGAATGGCTAGCGTTATATGAACAAGAAAGAAAGACAGAGGAAGAACTTGAGCATCTTTGTCTTTGAAATGCTCAGAGCACACTGCCAAATGCTCGGTGGGTTCCCGATGAGCATGTTTTAATTTTATGGAATCGATCCACTTTTTCCATCTTTTTTGCTGTTCCAAGATGCCTTCAACATAAGAAGGTGTGGGATGAAGCTAAAGTGCCTTTCTCCTTGCTTTGAATGTTGCAGCAACCCAAGACAACATGTTTCTGAGGCTTTTTTTCAGCTCTGACTAGCTTGACCTGACCGAAGTCTCAATCACTATGATTGATGTCCAGGTTTTATGTCACCAAATTACACTCAACCCATAACCCTTTTTGCGAACTCTGCGGATCGGTAATTTTTTGCCACTTTGAAAATTCATAGGAAACTAAAATTTTTGCACCATTTTGCTTGGCATGAAGCAAAGATACATCTGGGCAAAAAAAAAATGGGGGTTATAGTCATTGTGGCGTGAGGAAATTGGTTAGCTACACAAGGGATCATTGTTCTTTAAGTAGTCAGCAACAAATATTTAGTTCTCCCACTTAAAATATTATATGTGACACAGAGTTGGGAAATAGATTAGTTCATCCCTCAACATTGCTTGTTCATTCTTGTTAAGAAATTGACAATGAAAACCCCCTTTACACTTGCATTTAAAATTTGGCATGCAAAGTTCTAGTTAAGAATTTTGAATAGATAAAGGATATTTTCAATAGTCGGAATTAATTTAAGTGAAGAAGTCAGATAGCATTTTATTTTACAGCAGTACAAACCTAGTCATAACCCCGGAATCTTTTAGGAATAGCCAGAGATTCTTTTTCATGGCTGCTGACTTTTATCCACATCCCTGGGAACGGCACTGCTATGTTTTAACATGTGATTAGATATCAACTGAGTGCTTCTTAGGCACCTGTGCTGGAAATTTTTCTCTGGAGGTGGGCTCGTTACAGATGAACCTGAAATCATACAGAAAATTCCATGCGTGCAAACCAGTTGCCATCCTGTGCTCCATGTTAACTGGCAAGTGTTATTTCAAAGGAAGTTCACTGTGCATGCAATTTTCCAGGCAACTTGCAATATTCCCAAAAATTAATTGGGTAAACATGGAGTGCGGTGTGAAGAAATAATCGGTAGCATGCTGCAATTGATGATTATAAATTTTCTCAGTTATTTTTCTTCACTTTGAACTTGATAATGGCATCATGACAACGCCGAAATGTCATTAGATTTTATCATTGATCCTTACATGGTTACGCATTACTAGACCTTTATTGCAAGGCTGATTATGATTAGTTTTGGGAATCAGCTGAGATTTCATAATCAATCATTAGAAATAATCAGATTGACCTACATAACCGATTGATCATCGATGGTAATTGGAAGAAAAATCCCTTCATAAGAATTCCCTTTATTTTTCCACTTGTGGGCAATTGAAAGTAATATAAACTTTTGAGCTTCTTTGAGTGTGGACCACTTTTATTAATGACAGTCATTTTGGTCTCACATTTACATTGTTTTCTTGACCAGTTTCTTCAACAAATAATAACAATAATAAAATTTCATCAATGCAATATTTTTATTATCATTTTTTTTTCCTTGGTAATCAATTGTACATTTTTCAGAATTGATTATTGCATTACTTAATGTGGAATACACATGATTGTTTCAAGTATTGTCAGCAAAGCATGCAAACGGATCCACTATCTTAAGGGTTTGCAGAACAGCCCATCACCCCAGGGACATTGGTCTAACAACTTACATCACTGAGATTAGATCTGTCTTAGAATGTGCCTCACCTGTCTGGGGGAGGGTACCCCATCTATCTCGAAGATCTATAGAATGCAGAATAAATGTCATAGGACTCCCTGGGGATACTGTTGAGTCACTTGTAACTAGGCGTCAGAATTTGACGAGAAAAGAATTTAAGTGCATTCTAGAATCTGTAGGGCATCCTTGTAAACGTTTTCTAGATAATGCGGTGGATCATAGCCATAATAAAAGATCTTGTAAGATAAACCCAGCGGACTTCAGAATACCTGTATCATGCACTGTTAGGCACAAACGATCGTTTATTCCTAGAGGTGCTAAACTTAATTTAACAATTTAATTTGTTAAGTATAATTGTGTATATTTAACAATTAGACCAATAGCCCATATTGGCCCGTGGCCCTTGATTCGGTTTTTACGTAGGTAAAAGTCCATGGTGTTATCACGGCTAATATCATCATCGTTATCATTTTTAATCAATATTATCATTATAATCATCGTCATTACTAACTACTATCAGTGGCACCCAGTGAGATGTTTCGGTGAAATATCTGTTCGGGAGAGTCAAAGCGTCTAAGTTTTTCCGGAACCTACGTTGCCCAAAAAGCTATAGATTTCTTAGCTGAAACATTACCTAAAAGATTCGTAACCGGGGAAATGGTCGCTTACGTTTTCAGAAGGGTTATTTTTTTGCAATTTTGACACTCAAAAGGTCAGCTAGCATTTTCGGGAAGCAAATAATTCGCTCGGAAATTCGTGGAAGGCAACTTTCAGCAAGAAATTTCTGAATCAGAGGTTTTGTTCCCAAAAATGTTCCGGGTAAAATACTTCACTTTTCAGCAACGAACCCCGAACAGATCCAATTACTGTAGCTGATAAAAACGGTCTTTATTCATTAAATGGAACCTCAGAAATGCCCCCTGAGGCTTTCAGTTGAATTTGTTCGTTGGGTGCCCCTGTACTATTACCACTATCACGACCACAACCACTGCCACAACTACAGCCACTACTAGTAGTAGATTGTCGATCGGGACCGATGATGATTGAGGTGTGGGCTGTATTTAGCTCACGCTGATGTTGCCGCATTTGTTCACTCTCATATGTGACGACTGTCCAGGATACAAAAAAAAAAAGCCTCGACCACGTCTTAAGCAGGTGATGCCGGACCTTAGAAGCCTGTAGCGTGATTGGCGGCGTAAATTGTACTCCTCTTTCTTCCTCTTCTTCTACTTTTTCTACAGATTGGGATGCTATTCCATTCCAGATAGTACCACTACTACCCTATCCTAGAACTACCAATTGTGTGGTGCATTCATTTGTAACCAAAGATTCCACTCCTACTCTGTTACTCTATTGCCAGCTACTGACCACACATGTACCTATACATTGTGCAATGCGTGATTGCTTTACTTTCAGTTTCAGAAGCCAGGCCAGCCATTTTCTTCCTTTCCTTTTTCTACATATTGCTTTTGTGACCACGTTTGGATTGGATCTCGATCAGGAAACATTTGGCAGTTCAGGAGGATCAGAAGCCTTTTCTGTATGTGGCTTGTACAGTGATAAATTAATAGACCTGCAATTCTGTTTATTAGAGGAAAAGTAAAAAGTAACGTAAAGAACGTTTCTTCATGCACGGTGAGATTTAAATCTTCAAGCTTGTGTGGCCGTGTATAGAAATTAACAGAACAATGTTAAGAATCTCAACTGGAAAGAGGAAACCAGTTGGATAATTACAAGGTGTGGTGAAGTCGGATCGAAGACAAATCGATTCGTTGGTCCAAGCAGGATACAAAGTCCGTGACTGTCACGTGATCTCAAATGGGCAGTTTGCATGCACAGCTAAAATCACACGTATTCTCCCCAGTATCTCTCGTCTACGTAAGACCAAGTTGGCGGCGAGACGTCTAGCCTTTTCCAGGCTCTCAGTCAGTCGGGACGAGCGAAAAGGGCAAAAAGACGAGCGAAACTTGGGGAGAGACGTACCCTCGATATGTCCAGAAATGCAAGTAATTAGATGCATGCCGATTTGGATAAGCGTCACGAAGTGTCCGCTTGCTTTTCGTCTCATCTTCAGCATCACTTGTGGCCAGAAATACAGGCAATAAACGTCACAAAGTGTCCCCCAAACTGTGCTTTTCAACTAAACATGAACATAAACATTTGCACTTACCCTAACCTAGAAATAACCCCAACCCTAACCCTAACCTTATTGTTAGAAATAGGCACTAGACGCTTAGACTTAACGGGACACTTCGTGAGGGATATCAAAGTTAAGCGTGCATCTAATTACTTGCATTTCTGGACACAAGTGTACCCTCTCTCCTCTGTCATCGCGCTCGCTTTTTCGCTCGTGCCGACTAACTGAGAGTCTGGAACAGGCTACGACTGAGACATGCGCGCTCGCCCTAATATTCCCACTTGCGTCAGACTACTTTGGGCTTGTAAAAGGCCACGGCAAAACGGAAACCGGCGTTCTTAATTAAGATTCGATATCAGACTTGTTCTGTCAGCCCCTCAACTGATTTCAAGTTTTTTTTGTGTGTGTTGTTAGGTTTCTCTTGCCTTGACGGCGCCTCTAGTATTATTAGCATCTTGGCTGACAAACCGCCAGAGTTATCCAGACATGGTCATTATAATGATAACTGTATCGTGTTCCTTACTTCTGGTGCTGTTCTGTTCTGTGCAAGATGGAATTGCTGATTACCAAGTGAGGTTCATCGACGGAGTATTTGGTTTGACGATGGCTGCTTCCCTTGCCTTTTTCACTGTTCATGGAAAGAACTCCCTGCCTAAGGTATGCGGGTATCTCTGCCTAAGGTTCGACCACGCCTAATTCACTTTTGTAAACGGTCGATGCCATTCTTGGTAACCAAACCTTTTAATCCAGTTTCCTTTGTTTGTTTATATCCATTGCTTCTGTTTTAGCCAATCTGGAGCGATTTTCAGTTGAGTGTCGTAAAACCCTAACGAAAGGAATTTCAGAGCTAATGACGTTCTGAGGAAAGTACACCCTTCGACGAAGCATTCGTTTTTTTTTTTCCGATTATGCCCGAGTCCCCATCGATAAATACATCGCTTCATCCATTTGACGGGCTTAAAATTCACCATCGGTATTACTGGCCAATCAGAACGCAAGGCAAATCAAATACGCTGACGCCAAGCGCGGGAAAATGGCAGTGACTAAGTTGCAAATGCTTTTAGTTTTGTCTCCGGTTGAAAAATTCACGCAAGTTAGTTTCATCGCATCGTGGAGCAAAGCAAAAGCAAAGCTCGTAATTGCTTTGGAAAATCAATTGGAAACCGCACCATGTGAAATGTCACATATTTGAACTGCGGATATGAATGGCACGATACAAGCCTGCATTCTCTATCATGCATTCAGTTCTTCCGAGTTATAACACGAAGTCGCAATTGATCTGCTCTCCAAGTGGGCTTCATGGCTCAATTGGTAGAGCTGTCTGTAGTGCAATAGCACGGTCAAGGATTCAAGTTCCCTTAAAGGCTGATTTTTTTTTTTTCGGGCTTCACTGCCATGTTCATGGTAACGCATGTCGTAACACGCGTAATCAGTTAGTCCTCTGCGAGGGCAAGCAAGGGAAATGTTGCTCGCAAATGGCTTACAACATCGAAAGACAGAACAATGCACACCACAGAGAGTTAATTGTTTAGCTATTTTGAAAGGCAAAGCGCTGAAAGAAAAGGATCTTGTTATATCAAGGGATTTTTTTTCTGTTGTAGGCCACAAGAGCAGAACTGCTGTATCTTTTAAATTTTACCAGTGTTGTATGTCTTCCATTTCTCGCGTTACTCTTTGGGGAACTGCCATTACTGAGAGACGAATTCTTCAAAAGAGGAGCAGTGAATGTTCTTTTGAGTGCATTTGTATTGGTAAGTTCATCCATTTGCTCAGTAAAGCACGCCGCGCTCTCATCTTTCATCATCTTACATCGGCATCGGCATCGTCATCGTCATCATCTTTATCATCATCATCATCTTCACCTTCATCTTCATCAAATTTCCCTTAACTTCATGCCATAATACAACATAAAAGCCAGGCCCAATCACGCCCATTCCTTGGGCTTAGGGTTAGTACAAGGTAGAAGACTATTTGATGGATTGCACCATTCTTAGGATATGAGACGTTTCAAGCAGTGTGATCTTCTGTAGTTCTTGTATTTTGATGTTACCTGGGATCTCTTGGGTGTATTTCTCCATATCTTTCTTTAGAAGTCTAAGAGCTCCAGACACGACTTGTATTGTTGTGGCTTTCATTCCCCCCATTTGCTGTGGTCAGGACGACCACTCGAAGTAGGCAGCTGTTTTCTTTTTTGTTTTTGATGACGTTGTCTGGTCTGTTGGCTCTCATCTCACGATCTGTTTCTATTATTATTATTATCATTATCATTATCATTACTAGTTAATTTGTTTTCGGGTGTTTCCCTTTCTTCCAGGCTGTTCTCCGTTTGGCAAGCCAGGCTGCTTGCCTTTATCAACTCACGTATTCCACTCCTCTACTGAATGCCACAACACGGGGGTTTTCATGGATCTGGATCACAATAGGGATCACCGTCTTAACGCACGTCGACTCGGGTGAATTACTGGTGGCTGTATTTCTTGCATTTTGGATTTACGGGATTTGTACTTTTCTGCCGATTCTCTGTTCTGATCTTCACTGGATTTAAGAATTTAATAATAGTTTATTCATTTCTATCGCGCCAGCTACATTGAAATATGATCGCCGGCGCGTGATTTGACTTTTATGGGCAAATTAATCCAAATATCACATGCAAAATGAACAGAAGACTAAGTTTTGCCACTGTGATTTAAAAAAGAAAAAAACCGCTCCCTTTTTTCGGATTTTTTATTTATTTTTTTGTTTTAACACTATGAAATTCTCGCGGAGATCTGAAGGAACCAAAGAGTGTTTGCAACAAAAATACTCGCAAATGGAAGAAGACTAGTTGTTTCTCGACGTAGTAAGCAATCATTAAACCGGCATTGATAATTTAGAGCCGGCAGAAAAGTAGTTATTTTGAGCGCAATTTTGTGATTTCCCAATAACTGGATTGAGGGTACAGTGACGTCGTTGAATAATTTAGGACATATTCTTGTTTCCTCGCTCCAGACCTCCGTGATCTACTCGGTCATTTCTAAACGAAGCCGGGATGGGGAGCCGTTGAAGCCAAAATTGCACTCGAAATTAAGGTTTACAGTCGAGCGAAACTTCACTTTGTCAGCTAAATTTACAGTGTTTGTATGAGGATCAGATGTCAAATAATTTTCGTTAAGCTTTACCTCAGAAAAATCTATGAATTGCGAACTGAAGGTGCAAGGCAAAGGATTATACCGACCAATTTTTAGGGACTAACCTACCCTAGACGTTGCCCGGTAGGGCTTTCAATTTTTCCATATTCTATATATTTGTCTGTAATTCTTTTCCCGAGAATTTTCAGTCTGCGACAGACAAATATATGGAAAAATGAAAATGCTACCGGGCAACTTCAAGCAAATATTTGTACCTAAAAATTGGTCGGTATAATCCTTCGCCCTGTACCTTCATTCAGTTTGCAATCATATTTTTTTTTTGAGCTAACGTTTACGAAAATTATCTGACATCGGATCCCCATACAAACACCGTGTAAATTCTTTACCCTTTGCCCACCCGTGAAGATGGCGGCTTAAACCGTCATAAGGTGTATTGTAAACCAGCTATCAGCTCCCATACGGAGATTACGGATGGTCTTCAAACGCAATTTTCCGAGCGGCGAGACTTATGTTTCCTTAGCTGCTTTTAATATTTTCCACTTTGATAATTTTTACAAGATGCATGCACATTTTATTTATGGAGATTATTTATAATATAAAACAGAGAAATGGTCCCAAGGTGATTTGGGTTAACTTGTTATTGGGTGCAAAATGTTAAAAAAGCAGTTGCAGAGTTTAGTGTTTGTTTTGTTTTTGTTTTTTTAATTGGCGACTTGCGTTTTTGCCTGCCAATTCACGTTCCACTCAAAGTTAACTTTTGCATCTGTGGTGTCATTGTTTTTAGAGTGGAACGTTCTTTCAACGATCGTTTCTATAGTGTCATTGGAAAGTGTACTTGATTACTGTGAAACGTTTTATCGGTTTAAAACCTTATTTGTCATTGCTGGATTTTATTAAAGTTTAATAGTGAAAAAGCCCCAGCAGTCTCCGTTTCGATGTATTAATTAGGGAGCTTAAGCGAGGACGCCAACGACGGCTACGAAAAACGTCATGTGAAATCATAAATTCGCGTTATTGTAATCACTTCGCGCTTATTTCAACTCTTTCCGTGTGTAAAACAATTACTAGCTGTCCGGGAATATGACTGGTATAAATGCTGTGGAAGTTAAGAGGGTCCTGAAGGGGTAAAATGGAGCTGGGATTTGCCAATTTCCGGACTGGGAAAATGGAATCCACTGCACTGGGATTTTACCACTGGGAATGGGATAAAAGCATTCGAAAATGGGAATGGGATTTCTATTCTTTGTCAGTCTCTGACTCTATATATTGACACAAATGCTAAAATAAGCCGCCCGTTTTTGTAAATATGGAAATTAAATTGTGTATTAGTAGGTACCGGTTGGCACAAAGAATCAGTATTTTTAAATTTGTTTTGCTCTGGCCAGCAAGTACTTGCTACCAGGCTCAACGCCGTGGTCAAGTTCCGCCATTTTTTCTTGATCAGCGGATTTTGAAGTAGAAATGGCATGCGCCTGTCTCATCTCCAAAATGGAGACTTGACTTTCTGACTTTCTGCACACAATGACTTTCTGCACACAATGATCGTAGGGATTACGGATTTTTCCACCAGTAATACAGTAACTCATACCGAAAATTGCAAGGTTACAGTTGACTTAAACTTCAGCCCAAGCGATTTACAGAAGAAAATGAAGGTATGTACACCCAAACATCACCAATCTGTCTTTCAACTGGTCATAGTCGTTATAAACATTTTGTAAGCTGCAGCATTGGGAATGGGATTTCTGATTTGGCAACTGGGATTAGGACCAAAAGAACGCTGTGAACTGGGATTTGGATCAAAATTAGGCTGGGAACTGGGATTTGGGACCCCCCTTCAGGACCCTCAGCTAAGACAAAGTGGAAAATTCATCGTTGTGCACTCACGTCCTACACAAAACTTCAGATTTAGTCATTTCGCGTTGTTGTTTGCAGAGTGTGCGGAGCCATTGTTTTTGCTTATTAAGCCTATTGTTTTGGCCTATTGTTAGGCCAAAACAATAGGCCTATTGCTACACCAACAATAGGCCAACAATAGGCCTATTTTAGGCCTATTGTTGGCCTACGCCTATTGTTGGCGTTCTCGTTGTCGTCGACGTCGTTGTTGCTTTAAAACTCCCTAAAATTATTAGTAACTTCGACAAGGTAGTTCAAAATTTCCAACCGGAACTTCCCTTTCCCCATGAGTGATTTACGTTCCAGATTCTCTCAGTAACTTCTAGTGAATTTTGCAAATGGTTCACGCCGATCCCATTAGGGCATCCTTGCTTACCATTTGAACAAACCCAGGACCAACCGATTTCCGGTAACAAGTTGCCGCCATCTTGGATTTCAACCGAACCGTTGTGGGACAGCGGCTTTACGCACTTCGCGTAATGGCGGTTTGCAGTCATTTGCAGTCGTTTGCAGCAGGCTAGGAGCAGCAAAGGTAAGGTTTTAACCAGATATATAAAATCCTGAGACTTGCCTTCAAGTGAATGTTAACAATCATAAGCAATAGAAAACCAACTTGATCTTATTTTTAGATACAACAACCATAACAGCTGTGTGTATATAAAAGCTTCCTTCGAAATCTCTCCATCGCGTACGGAAGCACTCTCTCCTTGTGATCATAGTAGTCGGGTTACTTATCGTTTCAGGTCGGAGGGAGGTGACCGTTTGTTTGTGGAAATTAAAAGCAAGGTGAGCACTCTTGGGGGTCAAGTTTTCTCAACGTGGTAGCAAGTTATTCGAGTGCAAAGATACCAACTTCGTACCCCTTCCGTTGCCTAATGCACCTATCAATGTTGAGCCCCAGGGTGGGGTGGGCGGGCTACCCACGGGAAATTGACTCGGATAGCTTTCCCCTGGGTAGGGATTTTGACACGTATGGGTTGCTCCAGGGTCGGGAATTAGACATACCCGCCATCTTGGAAGACCGAGAGAACCTGGAGGTGAGTTATTCGCTATCTTGGTAATGAAAGGACTTCTCTGGTTTTCCTGATTTTTCTGAACACCACAGGGACGGCGGAGCTGAGGGGTGAAAGTAGCATTTCCGAGCTTCACGATTTCAAAATTTACGTGGGAGGATTCCCCCAGACCCCCCTACAGGTCGGTGCCTTTGGCGCTCGCTAGTAAGCTCCCCCAGTTCTAAATACGCTCCGCCATCCCTGCACCATGACTGAAAGAAAGGTAAGCGAATCCGTCTTATCTTTTCGTAAATATGGAGGATCACTTCTTTCAGGATTTGCTGGAGAGTTAACAAGTAGAAGAGTGTTTCTTTGTATTGTTTCTTGTGATTGCTTTTTGTATATTTCTACATACTCATGAATTTTCCAATCTATCGTTGCACATGCTTGATTGAATACGAAAGCTAGTTAATACTGTTCATGTTTTTTTTGCTTAATTTTAGGTGTGCAATTTGACAGTGTATGGACAGTCTTTGACAGTCAGTGTATAGATGCCTGGGGGTGGGAAATTTGCCGCTTGCTTCCATGAAAATGTCAAATTCCCCTGGGTCAGCCCCCCCCCCCCCCCCCCCCC
>BLFK01000010.1:2126498-2146737 GCA_014634185.1 Astreopora myriophthalma
CCCTAACCTGGGGCTTAACATTGATAGGTGCATAACGTTATCCAGAGAATTAACTCAAGATTAAAAGATGCGCTAAAAAAGATTGGAACTGGACTTTTTGCGGGGTGCAGGGATAGTAGATTTATTGATGTCTCCCTGCGTTCCTAACAAAAATGTAGTAATGGGCGGAGTAATAGGGTGCATTTCAAGTCTTGTTATGTCATGTAAACAGGGAATACCAACGAAGAATGCATTTGGTGAGGCTTTCCAAGTGGGGTTCTGGTGTCACTTCGTCGTGTATTTTAGAGCCAGTTCGTCACCAGTTTTGTTACGGACAGTGTTGCTGTCGTATTTTGTCACTTTCGCTGTAACAAAATGTCGCCCTTTTTCTGTTAGTTGATCCCTGAAATGGTTTATGTACCCATGTTCCCTTGAGATATTTTATCTCCGTTCCCCTGCTCGCCCTTTCAAATTAGCCTTGTTCCCCCAAACCCTGGGAGACCCTCGTTTGAGCCGTGACTGGATCGATACTCGGTTTCTTAAGAAATCTGAGAGGATGCAGTTATGACTTTAAATGGCTACATTTTGATGTGGCTCGGATGACTCGAACCTGCAGGGTTTGCAAGCGCCTTGAAAGTCCTTGAAAGTCGTTGAATTTCAAAACTAGAGATTCAAGGCCTTGAAAGTCCTTGAAAATCGCATTTGGTGCTGGAAAGTCCTTGAAATTTGTTACTCACGGCATCCAAACCAGATTGTCCAGTGGCTAGTACGACGAAAATGTTCCTCGCAAAGAAGTAACGACTCAAAATAGTAAAAAAAGACCGGTAAAAACCTATTCCATTGGTTTGAATTTGCACTGCATTGAGTCCTTGGAAATGAAAATTGTATCCTTGAAAGTTTGTGAAAAGTCCTTGAATTTTTGACCCCCAGAAGGGTACGAACCCTGAACCTGAACCCTCAAATCGATTTAAAAGCTGTCTTCTCTGACTAGCTGTTGGAGACTGGAGCTTAATGAGACTGGACCGTTAATTGTGCGAGCCGAGTTGATAATGTTTTTCGCATTTGATTGTCAGATTCAGTGTTTATCGTGGTAGTAGAAGCTCAAGGCTCAAGGGGGGAGGGGGGCTAATCGTCAGGAACGTTCTGATATATAGCGGTAATTGTTTTCTGATTCAGGAGACTGTCGTACTACACAAACAGTAGTTTAAAAGTATTGTATATAAGAGCGGTATTCCATTCACCGTCGGGAAACCGAAACCAAAGTAATCACAGAGCAAGTCACATTCTTAGGGAAATATAGAAATATGTCTTGTTAAGTTAACCAATCAGTCAACCTCAGGTCGAAGATTTCACGACTTGGTTTCACTAGCCCTTCAGAGCGCAAAGCAAGTAAGAGCAGCCGGCGCGAAGCGCGGGAAAACAAGAGTGTACAAGTCGTTAGTTTTAGACTTGTCCAATCAGACGCAAAGTTAGTTTTCACTTTGCGTCTGATTGGTTGAAAAGTTCGCGTCAATTGTTTAATCGAATCATGGAGCAAACTAGAACCAAACGAATCGCGTCATCAGTTGTTTTCGACACTCAACTGAAAGCTGCTCTAACATAATATTGTATTAAGATTGTTACGATAGGTGAATGGCTGTAGTTATCTTGGGAGACGCATAATTTTTGTGAGACGTACGGGGTGAATCAGGACGAGAAATAAGCACCTGTCCCCAGGTATTTGAAGAGCGGATAGCGCTATCCACTGGATAAGTCACTATCCACTGGATAGTGATTTATGCGGTGGACCGCGTTATCCACCGTTTGAAAAACCGAAGCCAGACGCATGATTCGTCTTATGCGTCATTTAGACGAAATAAAAGGGCCGCTTTGGCAGTCATTATTTGGAAAAAGCTGAAAGGAACGCTTACACGAATGGAACAGGCGCATTTGGTGCTTATTTCCCGTATTTGTCGCGACGAATGATGCGTCTCGTACGAATTACTCGTCTGCCGAGATAAATACGGCCATTTACGCGCGCGCAACAAGTGGCATGCCCAGCATTCTTGCGGAGTTTGGTTGATAATGGTTGACACAGCTATTTTTTATTGTAAAATGGCATCAGTTACATTTTTTGGTTTCTGAGATGTTATGCCAACCTGTAGTTATTTCCATTCCGTAGCTAAACCGGCCGCACCGCTGACGGAGCTGTAGCGAACCCGAAGCAGTATTTTTACTGTTGTATGATACAGTACGCTCGTACAAAGCAGTCACAGAAGTAAGTTCTTATTTTTTTTATTTATTTTTTTATTTTGTTACCTATTTCCAATGTTTATTTGTATCTTTGGATCGACTTACTACCTCACTGAATACAAACCAGTTGCACAACCATGCGCAGAATGCACAACCTTGCACACAAGAAAGACTTCGCAACCTTGTAGTGTCCCAGTCTTTTGAAAACTGCGATATTTGCCGTTTCTCTCGACCAGCATTTGATTCTTCTCAGTTACTATCCGCTGTTTTCAAAACACTGTGGCCGCCACTGCGAAGCAAAGTCGTGCGTTCTGCGCATGATTGTGAAGCTGGCTTAAAGGGGCTCGGTCACGGAACGTTTGCTGCCAAAAACACAGAAATCCTTCTTTATGACCTTTACTTGTGCCCAAACCATTCTTTTAAAGTTAGGAGGAGGAGGATATCAAGTGACTGGTTGCAGGAAGAGTCACCCACAATACACTGTTTTTGCCATGTCCTCAAGGTCAGGTGGCGATACGGCTTGTCCAAGGGAAAACACCGGTTCCCATTAGATCACCGAAGTTAAGTCCTATTGGGCAGGGTTAATATCCGGATGGGTAACCATCCTGGTGTCCCTGTGCTGTACGCCTTGGGAAGTCAGGTTGGCGTTGTGTTTTACATTAGCGCCTCCCACCTCTGGAATCGTACGTGGGCTGAGTTTCAGTCGATCTCAACCTGACTTGAGGGTTTTTCTCCGGGTACTCCGGTTTTCCTCCCTCTCCAAAATCGACTCCCAAGTGAAATAACATCTGGCTTGGGTGCTGTGCACCGGGATCATACATGACCATTTGGCGGCAGCCTGAGGCGCCTTTAATATGCATTCGGCCGATCCTGTGAGCTGCGCCCTTCGTAATCCAGCCGCCAGGCTGCGAGTAAGGGTGATTAGCAGACACTAATTATTATTATTTGTGGGAAAATTTGAAAAATTTAGGCTAAATTTTCAAAATGTAATCTTTTTCCATCCTTACCATCCGTAACAACAGAAGACAGTAAGTAAGTAGTCTCCGTGCAGTAACATGGTCTTTAATAAACAAAGTGCATTATTATTTTGGGTTCCTTTAGCAGTCTGCAGTGAGGCCAATATAGCGTGACAGAGCCCCTTTAATTACCAACTATTTCATGACCGCGCGTTGGATTAGCCTGCGTGCAGCCGGAGGGCGGTGTAGTCGGTCTGCGACGCAGGCTGGCGTTTTGTATGAGATGGTGGATAGGCTGTGAGGCGAAACCGAACTTGCATCTCTCATCCAACAAATGGCGAGTGGAATAATATTGTTTTGTTAAAAACGCCCATAATATACTGCCTCTCTTAAGCTCCGACGAAATGCGATACCGAACGAGCGCGGGTCACACTCGAGAATGGCGGCATTGGGGCGATGTCACACGGTATCGCACAACTGCAAGCAGTCTACGCCCAAAAAATGATAGTGAAGCTTTGGCATTTTTTTTAAAATTTTTATTCTTCTCTTGTTTTTTTTGTTTTTTTGTTTTTTTTTTGGGGGGGGGGAGGGGGTGGTTGGACGCGAATTTACACTGCTTAAAAACGTGCACCGTACGCGTGCGTGTACAGTTACCATATTTGCAGGGCATGGTATAATGACCAAGGCTATCAAAAGACTAGAATTGCATTATAGAATGATTCAGTTCTTAATAGTGTATGACTCATCACTGACCGCCTTTGTGTTGGGGGTATAGTACATTATTTCTGCTTCTCCAGGCTTCTCTGTGAAGTGTTTTCCAATTGGTTCTGTTATTTCACACCATTTACAGAGTGGACGTACTTAATAACAAAAAGATGCAACTTTATTTACATAAAAAATGATCTAGGCAACATAAAATACAATAAAGTAAAGGTTTACAAGATGTGTGTAGCGGCCAAAGTAGCCTACGCATTCTAGTTGCATGATTTGAATATCATTGTTATTCGAAGTATTCTTGTGTGGGCGTATCACAAGAATAATTACTCGAGCAGGGAGCCGTTTATTTTCGTCTCTGTTTTCCTGCTTTAGAGAGCATAATTTCACAAGGATCTACTTGATCGATTCAGTGTGTACGTTTCACTTGAACTTTGTCTTGACTGGCCAGTCCAAATCAGCATCAATATGAAAGGTCACGTTCCAGATTATCTTCCGAGGGCGTTGATTTTTTTTTTTGGGCCCAGCTGTCCCCAAAACAAGCACGAAAATCAATATGTGGTCCCAAGTAAATATCTATTGACTTACGCGTGTCACGTTTTCAAAAAAGACGGCGTGGGTGGGTGGCAGCGTTTACAGCTAAATGAAATAAATGAAAAAACTGATAACAAAGTAAATTACAGGTGTATGATTGAAAGTTTTCACGTGGGCAACAGAAATTGATGACTGTTGCAGTATTTGTTGTAGTAGTTGCGTCATCGGTCATAATAACAAGGAATTGCAAAGTGTCACCGTAAGAGATCCGCTACTCACATTGCAATAGTATTTAAAGTGAAAGTAAAATTTGCGATTCTCCCTGAAGAATATAGCCAAGCCCACTGTAGAAATGTCTTTAAAGAGGCCAACTTTCATTACCTTGTCAACCGAGTTAATACTACTCTATCGCTTCAACCCTGCCAAGTTGAACGCAGCACCACAGCTTCTTAGCGGGAAACCCATTCCTTTACGACGCGTTGCAGTCTCCCGTTCGTGCATTGTAACCTATTTCAAAGGTTTGATGCATTACTTACCTATAACAAGCGTTATTCGCAGTCACCGTGTTATCTGTGGTTACTTCATAATCGCATCGAAAGAGATTTCCGAACTGACTCACGTTGCGGGGATTGTATTTGATCGTATCGATGAGCTGTTGTTTGCCAGGGTAAATTTAGACAATCACTTGAAAGTTGCGTATATGCCGAGAATTAAATATGTTGGATTCACAAGCTTGCTAATATTTCGGTCTTCCACACTGATCTGACCATTGTGATAATACTTGAGCAGTATAATTTGAGTGATTGTCTTTGAGAGTATCTCAGGGATGTATAAACATCGCTCACAGGCATGGCGCATTTTCAAATGTGCATGCGGATAAGTGAAAGCGACTGTCAGCATTAGCGATGTTTGTAGCGTGCCTTACGGGGCCTTCCAGCTAAAATCTGAAAGTATGAACATCCAAAATGAAAGTTTGACACCCTTTTTAGAGAGCGTATATTTCAGTCTTGAAAAACTTATTCAAAACTGTAATTGCTGATCAAGATCAAAGCCCCTTGTTCTCTGACTCTATTGTAAATTTTGCGAAGTGTGTCAGAAAAAACGGAGGTGTGTTTTAATAACCAAAAACCACTGGTTCGATGAGCAGTAGGAACTGAAAATATTGAAGAAAATACAATTGGAAATGGCATAGCAAAAGCAACGACATTTCCGTACTATGCATCAGGAACTGGGAATGCTTTATTACTACCATTATGTATTTTTTGACAGCCATGCATTATTTACGGAAAAGTTGG
This sequence comes from Astreopora myriophthalma, assembly GCA_014634185.1. Lineage (NCBI taxonomy): Eukaryota > Metazoa > Cnidaria > Anthozoa > Scleractinia > Acroporidae > Astreopora > Astreopora myriophthalma. Next base: position 2,132,209 of record BLFK01000010.1, read on the forward strand.
GTAATGTTACTCAGATTATTAAGCTAATCGAGCTGAGTAACTAAACCGGCATGTTTCAAAACTACGGTATATATATGCATATAAGTACTGAATTCATGTGACAAGGCTATGAGCCTCAATTATTTATTAAATAAAGCTAGCTATGTGCTTCAATTGATGCATTTGGTGTTGGTTTGGTCTCTAAAAATTGTAGAAATTTCTTGGAACATCAAAAGGAAAATGAAGGTATCGGTCGTCCCTGTCCCGTTCTCCTCGTTGACTTTGTCGGCTCGCGATGGCAGCTTTGCTGCCAGGAAACCTCGCTTGTGGGACAAAAAGTGAGGCTGAGCCTGCTCGCATGGGCTAGACTGATTGTTTACCAGCCTGAAATAATGTCAAATTTCTGTATACTGACTAAAGCCATGGTGTTTTCTTGCTTAAAGTTAACACCCATGGCCCGGTTGTTCGAAAGCCGATTAACGCTAACCCTCGATTAAGAAGTAACAGACGTCTTAATTTCTCCCTCTGAAAACACTCTCAAAAAGTGGTTTTAGACTAAAGCGGAAGAAAAGTGTAAGTCACAAGTGACAAGCAAAAATCTTCCGGGAAAATCTTTGTGAATTGGTGAAGAAACTGGAATCAAACTTCACTCTAAGGGTTAGCTTAATCGGGCTTTGAACAACTGGGCCCTCATCACTAGATTGCAAAGCAGCTTTAACTGATATCAATCTCATATGGCATGTTGAATCGATGCTTTAACTGAGGCTAAAACACGCATTACTGACTACTGATGTATCGTCTTTTTGGGCGTGAGTGTTCAAGAAATGAACTCGATCAAGTTTCCAATTTTTGTAGGGAAGAAGTGCTTTGAGAAAGGGGAGAAAAAGTGTGTGAGCTAATTTCGAACTTTGTCCCTTTTGCTCGCAAACTTGATATTTCTCCAGTATGGAGCTAATATGTTTCTGCGCATGAATTGCCAATGGGTGTGACTATTCAAACGAAGGCATGTTCAGCCGTCAACATTTTATGTTATTTATACTAATATACTTGCTTGTTACATTTTTTTTAAATAACCAGTTCTTTATGAAGGTATCGGAGCTCGGATGACGTAAAGGAAAAGAAAGAAAACAACTCCAAATAAAGACTAATCTCAAGTGAACAAAATATAATGCTTTCCGGTAGCTGCAGAGGGCTAAACGGGAGACTACAGGCTTTGATGGTAATAATGCACCCCGTGAGAGAAAAATAGATTGTTGTTGTTGTTCTTCTTCTTTGGAGTAGTAGAGTTGTTATCTTCACCATTAGTCAACCAGGCTCCTCGGCTGTATACAATCTACGAGTTTTCTGTTCAGCAAAACTAAATTGAATGGCCACTCAGTGGGCCTCGTTGGTCAAACTTACTGACCTCAGTTGTACAGCAAACGAGCAGCTAACTGACTGCTGTCACACCCGGCATGGGCAATCCATATCCATTCTTATAGACTAATTAGAAGAAGCACAGAAATTGTTCGTTGTGTTTAATGGGTTGGCACTTCATGATTCTTAGATTCAAAAGTTAGACTTCTTCTGCTCGGTAAATAAACTACGCCGTCGGTAAAGTTGCGTTGTGCTTTGTAAAACTGTTATCTGAATGGACTCAGTGTTAGAGCTTCATGATCTGCGTGAATTAGCTGAGATCCAGCTTGGTATCTTCTGAAAGACTTTACCCCCCTTGTGTTGTATTGAGAATGAAGAGGACTGGTGTTGATAAATGCTGCTTCGGGGAGCCGCTCCCCTGTTAATTTTAAGAAAGGCTTAAGTTCTGCAAAGTAACAGGAGGAGACATTGTGCAATAGCATTGTACAGTAACCGACTGGAAAGCTCTGCTCAGGTTTTGGTCAAGTTGGCGCTTTTCGACATAATCAGATGTGCATCGCCCCGGCTTTGTACAGTACTCAGGACAGGGTAAATGAACAACTGACCCTCGGCAGGTCCCATATTGATGCTTATACTTCGTAGTCTCAAATTCGAGTAAAAAATGGCTGATACTGATAAGTGAATTGACAGTATCAGTGGTGATTGCTCATGCTGAAGATTTCGAGAGCGGTCGAATTAAAGTTTATTGTCACCAACACATATTTAGAGAAGGATTGCTCAACTGACAAATTTCATTTTATCAGGCAGGTTAGTAATACTTAGTAGTATACTTACTTAGTAATGTGTTAGTTTGCCTTCCATCCCAGGAGTTGAACTGAGCCTTTCGCTACTCGAAAGAGAGAAGTGCTTACCGATTAAAAAAAACATAATTTCACTCCTTAGAATTCTATCATCCATTGCGCTAAATAGCCTGTGAATACAGCCGCCCTTCGTCGCTCACCGGCACCCCGAGAGCACGGGAAGCTCAAGTATCGCCAGTAAATTAACGCCAAACATAAATAACATCCCCAGTGCTTAACACATTGAAAATTAAGAACAATGGAAATATCATTAAAAACTTCACATCGTCGGACAGACGATTTCAACGCGTGAGCCCTTGGCTTTCAATGTGCCAAGTTTTTAATTCTTACATTGTACTTGGTAACTTACACAAGCGACAGCCCCACAAAAAAACGCCCTTGGTGCTTTCATTTGGATACTCTGCCCGCACTTCCTGCCCCTTGCTTCATACGTTTAACCACAATCAGACCAAGAACACACACACACACACAAACGAAACAAAAGCTTTACAGAGTTTAAATAAGATTGCATCGCACAGCGCAGTCCGTGGTTAAAGTTACCAAAGTGATTGAAGCAGCAGCCCTAAGCGTGCCATGTACTCGTAGTGTAAGTCGGGTTTGGGGCACAGATTAAGTTCATTGTTATGTTATGTCTTCGAATAGTTGACTTTTTCCGTTGCTGAAACCAACAGGAAAGCATTAAACGTAAAATATTCGGGTGATACGAATTTGGACCGGTTTCAGCATGGCGAAATGGGGTCACAAGGTTCCAAACAAGAGCTGACCGGAAGTTTTAAAAACGATAGAGGACAACTATGTTTGCTTGTTTTATTTAGGGCCAGATAAATCTGCTCGTCACAGAGATGTGTCGGAGCCAGGAAATGACTTGTCCTAGCAAAAACACGCAATGAAGTGCATGCACAAAATAGCTTAAGAAGGGAGTGAATAAATTGACGGTTCGTGTGTTCCATGTGAGTAACCGGCATTACGTGTCAGCATCCAGTAGTTCTACAGTTAACTTGATAATTAACTCATAAATCATTGTATTTGCATTGTATAAGCATAAATCATTGTATTTGCTCTTTCTGAGTTGAATTTAACTTATCAGGTACAAAGTAGCAAGCCTCAGAATTTCTTTTGTTTATCAATTCTAACTCCTCCAAGCTAAACTCTCAAGCTGTATTTTTCGGTATCAGAAATGCGAGGGAGTCTACTTTATGCCGTTGAGGGAAATCAGTCTATTTCACGCAGTTTTGCTTGTTAAGTGTATTCTGGATTAATGGCGTTCACTATTTGACTTATAATTCATAATAACTTTACTTCAAACAGTTAAGCTATTCATAATAACTTAACTATTTGACTTCTAATTCATAATAACTTGCCGGATACGGACACTCCTTGTCTAACTGAATAAAACTTGATTCGTTTGATCACATAATCCAGGACACGTCCTCTGCTCTCTGTTTTCAACTTGAAAATTAAATTCTTTGTAGCAACGCTTTCAGTTTCGACCACCATGAGAACCAACGCCCTTCATGAGTTCTCTTCATGGTGATTTTTGTGCGTGCACAAATGCCATCCCGTGCAAAAGCGTTTCAGCTACGTAGTAGAGCTTGGTTTCATTTTCGATCTACCGTGATTTTGTATGTGTTCTTTTGTGGTCAATATGTGGAGTTCTCGACTTTCTTCTTTCCGAACTTTGTACAAAGTATGTCTTGTTATCTTGAGCTGACTCGCTCATACGTCTATGCAGAATTGATCTAGTTAGCTTAACCGTGGAACGTTTGGTCGTATGAGCTATATTTTTAATCCATACGTGATGTCTTTCTCATTTCTACCAGTCGCTTTCCTGGCGAAGAAAATACAATACTCTACGAAGCTTGATTACTTCAGCTATAGGAGGCGGGGGTGTCTATCCGGCTGGCATAGTCACTGTAGCTATTCGTTGGGGCAGTAATCCTCCCTTTAAACCTGGTTTCCATATCGTCGTATCTGTCGTATATGAAAAAAAATCAAATTCAACTTGTTGTACGAGATAGAATCCATTCTATCTCGTACAACAAGTTGTATCTGTCGTTTCTGTCGTATTGAGCGGTTGTCCGGGAGGTTTCCATATAGTTGTATCTGTGGTATGATTTTTTTTCATATACAACAGACACAACGATATGGAAACCAGGCTTTATATCAACAGCGTCGTTGGAAAAGTTGATCTATAAACTACATGTAGTTGCTTATTGCCTTTTACCGTTTACTGTTCCAGTTGAAGGCTTGTCAAAGACATTTTCCCCTCCAGTAGAATGCAGTCAACCCACTAGGTAATTAACAATGGAGCCAGGAAAATAATTTCGCGAAAGACTTGAAGCGGGAGCTAATTTTTGAACAAGAGCATTCAGATTATTTTCCGACATTTCTTCAATATCAATGTGGCTGTTTAAATATCCGAACAGATTGATTCAAATGCACGTGGTCGAATGAAATCGCGCAAAAGCATGCAATAACTACAGTCATGACACTTTCAAGAGATCACGCTAAGGTCTAAATTCCTGCATGAACGCCATTACTTAGCTCAAGTTGTTTTCCAATATGTTTAATTTAATTACTGAAATGTGGAGCAAACTTGGTATGCGATATTTCAACTCTTTCGCAGTTAAGTAACATGTAAGAGTATTCAGAATATACCCCGGTTGAACCGAAAGTAGACACGGAAAGAACGATTATCGTGTAGTCGCTACGTGGTCGCCTCAATTTCGTAGTTCAAGTAGGCGCCTTTCCAATACTGGGTTCAGCTGTCAAAGTCAAATAGCTTTTAATGCCACTATACTTTTCAGGACAAGCCAACAACACATGTTTTATAGTACCTTTCCAGCGGCCGGTCTTTGCACTTTTAAGTTAATGATCAGGGAAATGAATCCAATGGTTTCGACGAGCAGAAGCAGTTACGTGAGCAAAAGACAGTCTTTAGGGATATCTTAGTTCAACCACGCTCTACACATTTCGCAGTCGCTTTCATAGTTAAGTTGCCAAAAGCATATTTTCCCGCTCTTCGGTGACGCTTTTCGAACAACACCTGCTGATTGTTAGTTTTGAGGCGGGGCCTTGATACTCATCGAGGGAAATTGTGATGACACTGCGTTGTAAACAGGAACAACATGCCTTGGCCATGAGCTAATGCAGTGCTCGGCACTCCTTTTGCTGTTTTTAGATTGCATTTATCACAAGACCTTTGTAAGCTGACCTCTATACATAGAAAGAAACTGAAAATGCTAACACAACAATCGGTTTGTAAAGGCAAGCTAGGTATTCGATTATGTTGGCGAAAACAACGACATATCATGGTCAACAGCGTAAAATGTGCAATGTCGTTAGTAAAACTATTTTTACTCAAATAGAAAATTGGTTACCTTTTTTTCGCCCCAATATTAAAAATAATCGCTATCAGTGGCAATGGTTGAAACTGAAAAAATAAAAAACAAGAAAATAACTCTGGGTCATCGAGTGATTACAGAGTATGTAACATGTCGTGATGAATAATTGACTGCCTGTCCTCGAGCGTCTTATGTACGCCAAGCTGGTCAAGTTAAACATTGCAGCTAATTTTCTGAGAGAAGCTGAATTTCTGCTCTGTAAACCCTGTTTTTTTTTTGTTGTTGTTGTTTTTCTTTTGACTAGAAATCACAGTTTGTGTAAAGACGCTTCGCAGATAAACAAAACCCGGTACGTAAGAAGAGGTGCTGGATTCCGTTGCTTGCAGGTGGGAAGGCGTCTTGTTATTCGTGGTGTGACTCCGTAATTGTTTTTCCTCGCTTTGTCCCACTGATAGCAAAGGGGGTTAGCTCGAAAATGAAAAAAATTAAAACCCCAATTAAATCCTGCAAAATCTTTTCAAGCAAGCAGGCGCATCTCTTGGATTACTGACCTGAAGGACTGTCACACTGTAGCTCCGGCTTCATCATTCTACAGCAGTTGCTCATGGAAATGTTCATTAGGTTGAAGCCAGGCTGCAGTCATTGTCATTCTGAACTGGGGACAGTTTGAAGGATTGCATTCAAGTAAATAAATGACTAATCTCACACTTTAATTTTCTCCTCTTACTCTCTCTTTCTCCTCTTAAAATTACAAACATCGCGAATTAAGTTAGCTATGCGCACTGGCATAACAGAGCAGATTTGGCATGCCCTGAGGGCAATATATCTTTCAGACGAGCGGCCGGTGGTATCTCGAAAGATTTCCGAAGTATATCCGGCTTGCGAGTGCGTTTTGTTCACTCAGTCGACACGTACAAAAATTATTTTTACCTGACCAGGTCAGTTTATTTCTACGGAAACATATTAATTTACAGTCCGCTTAATTATATATTTACACCTCTGTCATGTTGAAACAATGTCTCACACCCATTTAATCAGCTGTAGAAAATGGGATAAAATTAACACAGACACGATTCGAAACTCTTGTGCAGCATTTTTCTAATTCCTTGATAACAAGCCAAATGCAAGATTACATATCAATAGAAGGAATTATTGCGCTAACTGTGCATTTCAAGTTTTCTGCACGTGAGGTTTCCTGAAGCAAGGAAATTTTCAGACAAACTGGAACATACAATGTATTAGTGATTGTTGGCAGACTTTCCCGTGCGCAGTAAAATAAAACTATTCTTAATTCTGAACATGCCCGACTGTTTTACATTTCTCCTCTAATTTTTAAGTTTATTCGCATTTCCCTTCTTAAATGCTGCAGCTCTGTAATTGCCCTGCTCCCCGCTATGAGTTTTTGGCCGCTCGTTTTTCATTTTAGTAAGAAATTATTGTTCCTTTCTTGGTGGTCTGAGCGACGGTTCGTTAATTCATAACTGTGTATACAACCTACCAAGGTCTGTTTTGTGGTCAGATGTTTTATTATGACGCTGTTTTACACTTTCACTTGGGATGTCCCTGCAAAGGTCTGCGTATTCTTTTATTCAAGTGTCAGTACAGTAGTCGACTAAGTATTTCCGCTCATCTGTAGATCGAGTTTTTGTTTAGGTTCGCGGCATTGTAACGCGGTCAAGCCCGAGTTTGCTTTTTGTTGTTAGCAGATCGTCTTTGCTTAATACAATCTAGAGCTAAGCTCGACCAATTTCAGAACCGAGCTTCCCTTGCTGGATCAGTAATCACCGAAAGGCACCGGACTTCCCTTTTGCGTCATATCCGGGCTATTACGAGAAGCAGGAAATATGGAATGGCCTTCATTGTAGCAATATTATTGTAAATGTGTTAATATAATGGCGCTAAAAGTGGTTCTTTTGTTTATATAGGAACGTAAAATTAATAACACCGGGTGTTGGCGGTAGGCTTAAGTCTTCCGGTGTTGCGCGGTGGCTCGCGCGACTGTCGCTAAAAAACCCTCGCGTGTCACGTCTCAGGGTCTCCTCGCCATCGCGTGTCCGGTAATAAGAAAATTAGAATTTATTGTTGTTAGTGTTTTTTCATAATCCTAAACAAATGCAACTTCGTTGTATTCGTAGAGGCTGAACGTTTAGTTCAATTATCTTAGTTACCTCTAGAATTCTGGCGATAATTGAGTGTGAGCACTTCGACCAGTTGATAACTGGTCTCTGCCCACGTGCTTTGACTAGTTTGGAAATTTGTGACGCGGGGTTGTTATTGATTTATTTCTTTGTCAAAAGAAATTAGTGCCACTAGGAAAAATTGGGCAGAAAATAATGTGTACATTTGGTGGGTCTTATGTGAAGATTACTATCTTTGGAGCTTTCTGCTGATCGACGACTTTTTTGTCACGTTAACACTAATTTTGTAAAAAGGGTCTGTTCGACGTAGTTGAGATCGTCAAATATCACAATTTTCGTTTTTGCTGTTGTTGAGTTTGCTGCTCTTTTGTGAACTTGTTATCAGCTCGTTTATTGTTATTTTAGTTATGAAGTATTTGCTTGTTGATAACTTAGAAAGAGATAAATCTCTTCACGCTTTGAAACAATGGTTTGCGTGATCCTCTTTACAATAGAACCGCATTTCCAGTGGTAAATACCTGTAATGATACATAGCAGTCTCACATTGTCCTGTCCAATGCGAGGAAAATTTCGCATACAAAGTATTTCGCACAGGGCCTATACGCGTACGTAAATACTGTAAATACTAAGCAATGTTTGAAACGGTGTCTAAATTCATCATTTGAAGTATGACAAACCCATATTTAGATGAAGCATCTTCTATGCTAATTTATGTATGGTGGCTCTCTTATTTACCGAGTAGTCAAGAGGCATCTACTTGTGCAAAGGTCTTGATGAAGAGCTTGAAAAGTGGGGTAAACCAGCTGAGGAGTAGCGTCTTGTTTTATTTCCCTGCACAGTGCTCCATGCGGCTCGATTTCTTTCCAGGCCAAGACTACAACTAAACAGCTAGTGTGCGGCCTGCCCAGTATCTAGCACATCAAAGCCTTAGGTGAAATATCCAACGTGTTTTCTATGAGAAGTTGTTGTACCACTCAATCACTCTCGACCTTGTGCCTTTGGGTATCAAAATAAATAATGAGCTTTATTTTAAGTGTCACTCGATTTAGCATAAGCGATCAAAGGCACTAATTGGGGATTCTACAAAAATTAACTCAACTCAAATAGTACTAGTTTTTTTTTTTTTCAAGGAGACGGGAAACTGAGGTACCGAGAGGAAAACCTATCGGAGCAGAGTGAAGAACTAACAAAATCAACCCACATATGACGCCAAGTCACGGAGTCGAATCCGGGAACACACATGTGGACTGGCTAACGGTGTTCTCATCTTTACTTCAGCCGTGATGCATTTTTCTTTCTTTTTTTTAAGTTACTGAGGAAATCTGGTCGAACAAATATCTCCGAAACACTCCATGATATCTTGCCACGTCTTAGAAGCAGTCCTCAGTCAGTGTCATATTTGGTCATTAAAAAAGGGGACAGTTTCGGCCGTTTGGCAGGGCTGGGCCTTAACAAAGCCGCAAACACTCTTTGAAAAGTTACTAACTTTTCAAACACTCTTTATTTGCTTTAACTGAGTTCCCTCTTTTCAGCTACAAATATAAATTTTTACCCTCATATAAAATTTGAATTCTTACTTTATGTAAAGCCTTATAAACTCTGTAAAGTACGATTTCTCAACACATGACACACTTTTAATGTTTTTCACCTTCAAGTGGAAAATTAATAACTCGTTTCAAAAAAGTTTGTTACTAGTACTCAACACGTGAAAATGTGTACCTTGATGCCCTCGTCAGTCAACTTGCTTGTTTAGTGTGCTTTGGGCATCAGTAAATGAACTTTAGGACTAATATATTAATACCCTTCTTCGTACTTTGTACTGAACAAGTTCTTCCCGGCTAGTGGCGGTGAAGGAGAGCTTTAGAATAGTGCCTCAACTCTAGTGATAGCTACATAACAGAAAATTCTTGCCAAACTGATTTGGCCCAAATAAAACTGATCGAAATTTACGTGGATAGTTTGAAAATCAGCCTTGAGAGTGAAAGAGCTACGTATAGCGTGCAGTATCCAGGGTTTTAAAAGACTTCGTAGTCGGTCTAAAAACTGAAACACGCAAGGGTTGTAACACTTAATCGTCTGACATGGCCAGAATCTCTATCGATTTGGTTCTAAATCTGTGTTTTACATAGTAAATACTGTTCGCTTGACTATATTTTAGCAAGCACTGTATCGATGTGTCATGCTAAAACGGCACACACATGTTTACGGCTGTTTGTCAACTATTAGAGTAGCCTAAACTAAGTTTAGTGATATCAACTAGAAAGCAGATTGGTGGTTTTCGAATTCAGTGCTTATTGATTTCGCGTTGGATTGTCTTCCTATATAAGTATTTTTCGAAGGACATTACTTGAGACACTAACACAACACAACTGGGCACGTTAAGTACGCTGGGAGTTATTTTTTTCCCCTTCGTCAGTTTCATTTTATCCTTGTTAAAAATGGAATTAAGTGGCATTTTACTGTCTGATTTGATGCTAGGCTTTTCTCGCATCCTATTTAAATATATTCCGAAAATGACTTGGTATGACTCATTGTCTTTGTTAAAATTAAATTGTTCTCTATAGACTCATTTCAGCTCCGACCAGCATATCTCGGGTCTTTGTTTTCTTTTTTCTCAGAAGTTTCACGCTGTGCGCTTGCTCGCTCTCGTGGGACCAATCTCAGCAACCGCCTGCGTCAGATGTTCATCCCCGCTTACAGGCTTTTGGAATTGCCAAAAGTTGCTTCATCTCTTTTTTTTATTGGGTGTTGACGATATAAATGTTCGTTGGTTGGAACTCTTAACTCTTTAACTTGGCGAACTGGTAAACGAGTTTGCTTCGAGGTTTTATGAGGATGCCCTTGGCGATGTACGTTCGTAATGAACGTGCAAAGTTCTCGTACTTCATTGAAGGCTTGTTACGCCGTCTTCCCCACATACGCGCAACTTCGCTCGAGTTGATGAACTTAAACATCCCTTTCTCTTTGTCGATCCAGTCGATCATGTAAGAGTACTTATCCGGTTGTTCCAGCAGCTCCAGAAGATATTGGCATAGGCGAGGACGACCAGACTTTTTAAAGGCTGTCTTGTGCCTGTGCAGGGCAAATTTTTTGGTGTCTGGTTCTCTGAAGGCGCTTGGCTCATCACGCCCTGAACGAACAACACCTCGTGGACTCCACGCGAGGTCAGGAGGGCTGTCCACGCTAGAGAAACTTGCGGGGCTGTCCGAGTCTCTCTCCAATGCGACGTCGCTGTCGTCCTTCTTGAAATCAACCTCTCGGAGAAAGCTGTCTGCACTCTCGTTCTTTAATAAGCCATTTTTCAGAACGCTGGAAAAGGCCTTCTCCTGAGGGAAGGATGCAAAGTCCAGATCGTAGCCAGGTTTGCAGCCGTCCACGAGCTGGGCGTCCATGAGTGAAGGCATGAAAACCTTGCATTGGCTTTCGGTGGCCTCGCGTCTACTTCCCAGCTGGCAAACATTTCGAGCCTGGTTTATCAACAGCTCATCTAACTCTGAAGGAGTGTCTTGCTTGATCAATGCCATCGCTTCAAGCACGGGGGGTCTCCACTCTAAGCTGTCCACCTGCTCTTGAAAGGCGTATGGATCGCGCGCGCAGAGGAACGGATCTCGCGTGTGCGCGTGTCCCCGCGTGTCGCCCAACTGTATACTGCACTGAAGCCAGTTTGAGACTTCACTGAAGGAGCTGAGGTGAGGTGGCAAGAAGTTCTCGCCCTTTATCCTCAAGTCCGGGTCGCTTTTGTACATCCGAGCTGAAAATGAAACCAAAATAAATGTGAGACGTGAGCGTCGTCCCTTAACTACAAATAAAATTGGAAACTTTAAAGGAAAACATGAGGGAATTTGCTTTGTTTCTCCAACTGAATCAATGACCATTTGTCTCTGACATGTTTTGCGCAGTATTCCTCGATGTGTTTGGTTAGGTTTAAGCGTACCTTCCTTTTGACCACCGGAGAATAGTAGTCGGCCCGTGATGTCTGTGCGATCTTACGTACGAGCAAATAAAGTCCTTTAGATCAGCCCACAGCTGGCTTATCGTCCAACATTATGTAAATTATCAGAGGTAAACAAGCAACCTATTACCTTCTCCAAGGCCCAGAGACTCGGCCATGAACTTGTCTTGGTCTGCGTGGTCGGTGCCTGAAATGTGGAAGTGGATTCTTAAAGGTGATATTTTGGGCCTAGAAAGTGATAGTAAACCTTGCGCTATGTAGATTAAACGTTATTCTCAACGCGCGCTAGTAAGAACATTGAAACTGCCCACGGACTTATTTGAGGATATGCGAAAAGGTCTGAACCGTGTTTTAAACAAAGTACGTAACCGCAGAATCCCACGTCAAACTGGTTGCTTTGTCCCGTTGCGCTCTATGCAAGCGGCTTGGGGAATTACTCCAGTCTTTAGCAGCCATTATTTCGTGAGCAAGAGTTTGAAAACTTTTTTTTTTTCTGTTCCCGTTACCGCCGCTTCTTCAATTCAAGGTGAAGAATTTCTTTTTAGATTTGTCTAATTCGCGTAGATATAGTATTAATTGTTATACGTGGGATGTGCGTTCGCATAATTAAGTTCGAACAACTTCCGCAGTTGACTTTGGAAGACCTCTCCATTTCTGTTGAAAATTATACTCCTTTAAACTCGTCTTCTCTCTTACAACACGCCTCACGCCGCCCGCTATTAGGGCTTAAGATATTCTGGAAGCACATGGCTTTTACGTTTGACCCTCAACAAGTTCGATAATCGGTAAAATATAACGCCATTACACGCGACATGGTCCATCTTAACCTCTCTGCACTTTGAGTCTTTGGTGTGGTAAAAAACACTATTCAACACGACATAAAAAGTGCATACAAGTTCCTTTACCTGGTACAACTTGAGCTGGGGCGAACATCTTCAACTCTGGAATGACTGTTGACAGAATGAGACATAGAAGTGCTTAGTGACAATTTGTACTAGCTCACCTGTCATTCTTAACGGGGGCGGGGCGTTGTTAAAACGGCTGACGCACTATTTTCGACCACGAGGATCGGTTCTAACTACTGTAGATCTTCGCGTAACATCGCTAACAAAACGTCGACTTCCTGAAAATGATTTCTAAACAGGCTAAGGACCAGTCGAAAGTCATATTGTATTGAACGTGTGGTAAGACTTCAGAACCTACCTAAGATACGTCTTGCTTAAGTGTGTAACTTTCTGTTTGTCGCGTGAGAGAAGGGCCGGGATTCTCTTGATCAAACGCAGTTATGTTGTAAATGACCCAGTGGGTAACACAATAACAAGTTTTTCTGCATCGTTCAGATATTCTGAGAACTACAAATTACGCCATTAATGTCGTTCTGACGCAAAACGCACTCACGTGCGACGAAACCGGTCCAATCAAATAAAGGGCTTTGAGTTTCTTGACGTCAGAAGAATGACTCGGCTCTATTTATAAATTCACTGGAGCCAATATGAACGGAGAAGTGTGTTTCAGCACATTTCTTGTGATCAGTAGTCAAATTTTGAGTTTAATTACGCAGGAGTAAAGGCTACTTATTTTCTTGTGATTCCAAGGTTGAAACACTTTTTGTTTAACTACTTCACCAGCGTGACAGTTTTTTTTTTAATGTATTCCTACTCACAAAGTTGTAATGTATGCAAAGTAATAATGACACTACATGAATAATTTTATGGGCTGCGAACCATCTGTTCGCATTTGCGTATTTGTGTTACCAACCTTCAAAAAGTTCCTCGAACGCGACATCCACTGGACTGCAAGGGCTGCTGTCTTGTACCATTTTACAGAATTGAAATTCTGTTAGGAAAAAAAATAATAAGTAAAAATTAAGAGGAAATACATATTATGTTTGCGTGCATACCGCTTTGCTGTGTCGGCGTGATCCGGTTTGATTGCGTTACTATTTTAGTTTTAATAACTAATCCCTCGTAAACTCGTACTGGAAGTTATTTTAGGTTTGTAGCGCGGACTGAATATTGGCTAACTTGATGCTAGAATGGCTTGCTTTGGAAAGAGTAGAAAAGCTACTTAGATCAACGTGAAAATCGCATGTTTGTAATTCGTAATAAATCATTCTGCCAGAGGTGAAGAGGAAAAGTGTTATCTCTAGCTGAAACGTGACTTGCCACCGGATTTCCGACTAACGCTAGGTATTTTTCTGAGAAATACAGGATTGAAAAGGCAATCTGGTGCCAGTTTCCCATGTTATGGGCGTTAAAAATGAAATTTAATAAGAAATAAAACGGTACCATACTTCTCCGGGGTCTTGCTGTGGTCTTGTACCCCCCGTTTTCCCGTTTTTTTTTTTTTTTCAATTAAACCCAACAAGACAGTTTTAACTTCCTGCCAACAACGTGTTGTGAGGTTTGTGCCAATCAATATGCGCAAACTTGAGGGAGCCGTTAGCAAGGCAGTTTGTGGGCGGGTTGCCCTTAGCAACCATAACTTAGAATGTTTTAAAATGATTGCATATTAATTAATGTATGACAAACGCGAGAGTCGCGCGCGTAAGATGTCTTTTTGGGAGTAACGTGTCGTGCCGGACGCGAGGCTGAACATTGCGCGAGGTAACACGTTTGGCAATTCCCGGTGAAGGTCTGTTGCACCTTAATTAATATTGCTGAAATCAACCCAAAGCGAAAAATAAACGGGTAACATGTATTTGAAAGGCAAAAAGTGTTTTTTTTAAATACCCCGCACCGATTGGACATCAAGGACTACGTTCATAACAACCACACATATGTTCTGTTAACGTCAATTGCCTCCCACTCATTTACGATTGCTAAGTGGCAGCTGAATAATAAGTCACTTTTCTTCTCTCTCAGGTCTCGTTCTGTCCTTTTTTTTTTTTTTTTTTTTTT
>BLFK01000010.1:2162495-2184995 GCA_014634185.1 Astreopora myriophthalma
TTGTTTAAAAAAAGAAGTGATAAATATGCAATTTCTTTTATCAGAGCGGCTCTTAAGACATAGCTTTGCGTAACGTGGAATCTTGCAGTATTAAGTTACAAATTCGTCCTCCCCCGCATTTGCTCCCCACGAATCGAATCACCAGGTTTTACGGTACTGTGGCTTATACCAAAACTACATGACAAGCATTTCTGCAGGCCTCAAACTGAGTGATTCTGTTCCCTGGCACTTATATCTTGGGTAATTTTGCAATTATATGATGTACGATATAGGACTGCTTCTGTTTATGTATGGTCAGCTTTTGAATGGCCACTGAGGTCCCAGGAGAAATAGGCACAGTGTTAACTTTCAGCTCGCAAAATGGGTCTCGTTGAAATTTCAAAACCTTTCGGTCACCAACGTAGATTTTTCAGGAGAAAGAAAGTTCCTCCGCAGGGACGTTCTCTCACGAAAGAAAAGAGAAGGAACGAATTCCCGTTACTGTCACAACTTAACTTGCAAATATGCTGTAAAGGAATTTCGGTGGCGAATTTGGTCATTTAAATGACTTCATAGCAACAGACAACAATACCAGTGTCGCTGTGGACGAGTTATTCAGTGCACGTCTTATGAGAAATGTTTGTGTCAGTGTCCCGTTTGTTGCGGTTTACCAGTAATTGGTTAGTTGAAACACGCGTGTAATTTATTTAATTGTGTAAATTATGACTGCTTTAAATTAACCCTTAATAATTAATGTCCTAATTAGTGTTAATAAATGTCGTCACGCGTTCGACCTCATTTAGGAAGATAATTGTGTGCAGGGAAGCACTCGTGGGTGAGCAGGGGTGAGGAGGCTGGGGGAAGAGAGTAATCTATTGCGGCCTGCTTCACACTTGTTTGATAACCACAAGCAAAATGTACAAAAACTATACAAAAAAAGAGGGCTTACATGAGAGGAAATCTTTGGCCAGTTTTCAGTGACCGATACTTGCTCTCGTAAACAAGACTGCAAATGCGGTGTAGATCACTCGTTTTTCTGTGCGCCAAAAATAACCTTAGCTATAAACAGCGGAGAAACGCATAAGAACAAGCGCCGTCATCTTGGTCGTGAGGCTAAAAAGCATTCGCCGACCTCTGAATACAAACCAAATTATCTGTGACAAACAAACTTCTGCATTTAACATTTTTCTTTGCCTCATAACAAGAACCATTGTCATAGGCGAAGGAGCAAATAAAACCTTGTCATGGAACCTTTAATTTGCTCGTGTGCACCAGGCTTCTCTGTCTGCTGTATATGAGCAGTTTTCAATGGAGTGTCGTTTTCATAGTGTCTGATTGGCTAAAGTATTTTAAGTATTCCTTTTCAGTGCGCATGGTGCGCAAATGAAATAGGCTACCGAGATCTGTCGTAGAGGCAGACAATTTTAACCAGTTTAAAACCGCACTGAAGCGCTTCCTTAACGTATATTAGCGTCTTGTTACAGTTCTACTTCCTGTAAATTGTATATATGTGTATATCTAATGCACGCCGGAGCTACTTAAAATACGGGCTCATCTCGTGACACGCTGTAAGTATATAGGTATGTAAGTATACACCTATAGTATCGCAGCATAGTATTTATCTTGTATAGGTCTTGACTTAAAATATGCACTCATTATTTCATATGACAAGTATCTTTTAAACTTTTTTAAGGAAAACGTCCAGGGACCATCTCTTGTTTCTCCTTTTCAAGATGTATTTTGTATCTGATTTTATTTCACAGCATCTTGAATAAACACATTACGTTATGCTATGTAAAGTAAATTGCTTTGGCCAATCAGAACAGACGAAGAACATCAAATGAGCCGATCATATTGCGAAGCAGATACATTCAGCCGACGCTGAGCGCAGGAAACGCTTTGGAGCATGTCACGATTGGCTTTCCTTTTGTCTCTGATTGGCTGCGATCAGTTTGGCACGGGATTTTCAGCCAATCGCTAATTTCGAGAGTAATAACTCGGTGAACCGTGGATCAAACATTTTAAAGTGAACTTTAAATATTTGCTGATATGTTCGCAGTTTGTTGTTTTGTTTGTTTGTTTTTTGTTTTGTTGTTGTTGTTGTTGTTGTTGTTTTTGCAGAAAAAGAATAAATTTTAACCGTAAGATTTTTAATCCCACTTTCTTCAATATTTTATTTGACCCTTTATAAAATCGACTTTATCAATACAAGTTACTGGAAAACGCAAAAGAGTTTCTGGCCCCATTTGGTTGATAAAATATGTTCCCGCCAGGTTCACGGTGTCCAATCAAAAGCTGAAAGAAAAGAAAAGAAATCCAGCCCCGTATAGCGGTTTTCAGTGAGTATTCTAATTGTAAAGACTATTTCAAGTTAAATTAATTATTCTGAGTAGGGTAATAACAAAAGGCACAAACAATCAAATGAGCACCAATCACCATACGAGGTCAATACGTGGAGCCGTGTTTCAAATGTTCACGGCCTTTTTCTGACAAGACTAACTGCTTCACACTTGTGTTGTTTGGCGGTGAGTCTTCCTGGTGGCAAGATTAGCGTAAACCCATATTTCAGAGTTACCGTCGGTTCAAACAAATGGGCTCAATTAAACAAAGTCAAGTCAAAAATTTGGCCTCCAGAATGCGAACAGAAGTGTGATGTAGTCTTGTAAAAGAGGACACAAACTTTTGAAACACCCTGTATATAATATGTTATGAATGGAGCCAGGTGCCCCTGGTTATGATAAACGGTGTGATCATCGCAGTTAAGGGAGCAACTTTTGATCCTTTCATTTCATATCCGCGGTTAAAACGTATGATATTTCATCTATTCTACTTCATGCCTTCACTTCTTACAGGATAGAACGCGAACTTGCAATTGACCAGCTCTGAGTTTGTCCAGTGATAGTTGACAGAGCAATGTGCAGCGCAATGCGCACGGTCACGGGTTCGAGTCCCGTTCAAGGCTGGATTTGTTTTTTCAGGATTCTTTGCCCCTGAAAATTATATCAATTATGATAATGATAATAATAATGATCATCGTCATAATGGGGATTTTGCAGTGGCACCTCCACAGAGTGCTCAGTTCGTCAAATAAATTGGAATTTGGAAATGTTGTTGTTTGACGAGAGGGGAAAACCGGACTACCTGTAAAAAAAAAAGGACTCTCGGAGCAGACAAGAGAGCCAACAACAAACTAAACCCTCATATGGCGTTGAGTCCGCGGTATAGGGCGCGAAAAAACGGCATAAATTTGGTTTAATAATAAATATACAAACGGAGCCCCATACTGTCAACACTTTTCACCATCAAAACGATTTTGCAACGTGAGTTAAAGCTCATTATACATACTAAGTAATTATTTTAACGTTCGGTAATACGCAGTTTCATTATTTATAAATAATGACTTTGCTGCGAGAGGTAAAAGTCATTTTTTTTACTGAAGTTGTTATTCATAAGAATTATAGTCTCGTATATATTTGTAATTATTCACTTTCTCAGTTTGTGGCTAAACTACAGGATACAGGGCCACATTTAAGACTCCACTGAAAAGCCGGCTCCTTTGGCTCGTTTGCTCTTTGCTTTGCCACTGCCGAGTCAAACGAGCCACCAAACATCTCATAAAGGCTACGAAATTGCTAAGACCTGTTCTTTTATCCACTGCCGAGCCAATAGAGCCAGTACGTACTTATTTTTGCTTCGAATGTGGCCCTCTACTATTCTGTAGTTGCTTCCAGTTTTTACGTGATTCCAAAGCATCAATAAACAGTTTTAAAAGGAGAGGTTGGTTTTGGATTTGCCCCCCAGTAATGGCTTTCTCCGGAAAGTGAACTTCGTTCTGAATACCTTCACACCGGGAATCCAACCCGAGACACATTGGCGAGAGCATCTGCCCCCGCTGCATCATCCCTGCTCCCCGCACCCTATGACGGATTGACCACACTTTTCATCATAATATTTCATATCCGCAGTTCATGAGAATAGTATCCTACAATGTCAGAAGTCCATAACCCAGAAGTCTCGATCTGTCTCATTTGGTCTTGGCCATCAGTTTACGGTATTATCTAAAGTTAGAATAGAAGTCCCGCCAAATAATGGTCAATCAGATTGGGCCTGATAACCACAAGGCGGATCTCACTGGTCCGCAGCCAAGCGCCGCACGAGGGATTGCTCGTGCTAAATGTAAACCATGGCCCAAATCTAGCAGCAGCCGCTCTAAAAATAGATAATACCGTAAACTGATGGGCCGCATTCTATTCCAGATCGAGACTCCTGGGTTATCGACTTCCGACTCTACATAGCCTGAGGAGACCTTCTCCACCGCCTGCCAATAAAAGAACGCCTGATCGCAGGTTAGACACAACACACCTTATTCCAAAATGGCCGCCATTTTAATATTCTTTTGTTTTTATTCAAATTAGCCCTTTTGGCCAAGTTCAAGGTAAAATATTCTTTTGAATTTTGGGCTTGAGAACGAGGCCAAGAGGGCAAATTTGAATAAAAACAAAAGAGTACCAAAACGGCGGCCATTTTAGAATAAGGCGTATATAATAAATTAAGACGAGATATCTACCGGCATCTTCCGCGGATCCCTCTGGAGAAGGCGTAGGGGGAGCGACAGGCTTTGTTGGCTTCATCGGACGACCATGGAAGCACCAAGGAATGCCCTTGAAAGGCAACGCCATCCTAAAGCAACATCCCAATTCCTTTTGGCACTTGTCTCGTGATATTCCTGGATCCCCGCAGGCTTTGCGATCTGTCCAACGAATGCCATGGCATTTTCCCTCTTTATATATACCTTTAAAATGTCAGTAGAAATTCAATTCTAACCTTACATAATGGGCGAAAGTTAGTCTATATTATTATTAAAACGAAGCAAAATCACAAACAAATTAAAACAAATGAAACAATAGCACTAAGGAATTTGCGCATGCACAGATAAAATGCCTAAAATAAAAACAAAGTTACCAGTAGCGGTACCTCTGAACGCCTGAGCGTGAAGTTTTTGGCCCGCCGTTCGCTTATACAAGCCTTCACCATTGGCTCACTATCTACCTTATTATATAAAGCTTTCGCGACACGTTTATTTGGCGATTTTACAGTGCGCGTATTTACTTAAATTTCGCGATTTTTTGAAAATTTCACTTGCATTCTGAATCACTTTAATTTCGCGCTTTTCAAGTGACACTCTAATTATAACTTGTCCATAAATCAAATAAAAGGATCGACTTCAGATCTACAATGAAGTCAAAATTAAAAAAAGATGTAGCGGCGGGTGTATATATGATCACTGTAACAACAAAGGAGTTCTCACAATGTCCACAAGAAGTTCATGCTTATACCGAATGCGTTTCGAAAGACATTACCGCAGTGGTTAGAAATTCAGATAGCTGTCCCTCCCGTACAGTCTTAACTATCCACAAGAAAGCAGCGAGGGAGAGAAATGTCGGCCCACAGATAATAGTGCGTCGCTATTATCTGTGACGCCCCGTGCGTCACAGGTTATAGTAATAATAGTTCACGGCTCGGCACCACTATATATTTGGGTTGTTGTCAGCATGTCTTCCATATGGTCCGTAAACGGGTTTAAAACTTTTTAAAGGTCTTTTGTATTCTCGTGATTTATTATTATTATTATTATTATTATTATTATTATTATTATTCATTCATGTACAAAAAGGGCATAAAACAACACCTTCATAGACTTCTATACATACACACACGCCAGCAATAGTTAAATACAAACACAAATCGCTTCTGGACGTCCAACGTCGCTTCTCCTTGAAAGAAAGTGTTGTTGCCACGCGCAAGTCTCGGAGGAATTGATCTGAGATTGACGCGCATCCGTGAAATAATCTTAGCCACACCCTTTTATTACACCGGCACCGTACTGGAATTTCAACGCAGACAATGAAATTGATTTAATTAAGATAAAAGCTATCGCTGGAACTAGCTTACCGAAACCATGACCATGAGCGCACCCTGCAAAAATAAAAGAACAATGGACAGCTTGGCATAAGATGGAAATAAAGATCAATGAAAAAGGAAGACGACCACGATTGCCAAAGAAATGGTAAAAGATTGTTTTCTGGGTAATTTCTCTTCGTTCAGTGAAATTCTAAATTCTATTCAAAGAGGACAGATTTTAATTGATTGTTGCTTATGAAAATATCTGAAGTCAACGCAGCAACTGTTCATCAGTAGGATGCCTAAAATTAAACCACAATTGGTTTAATTAGATTCAGTGACAGGATGTAGGGATTTTCTTTTCCTAGCCTCATGGTGTGCGAAGTTTTAATTTCCTTGACGGCCAATGTGAATGATATCGTTGCGTATGCAACGTAACTCGAGATGAAGAATGCGAAATGTTTGAGTCCGCACTATTCACAGGAGACCCTGCATTATTCATAGGAGACCGAAAACATCAGGGATCGTTCTCCTTCGTCGAACGCAAAACGTGCATTTGAAAATTCCGTATATTCTTCATTATCCCTAGGCGCCTAAATATTTAACAGTGAAAATTGGTTTATTCGTTTTCTGCCGTCATCCTTTAGGGACCTTTTGATTGGAGTACAAGTATGAGTTTTTGGTTGTGACTACAATGTATCCGCCAAAATCAGGTTGGACACTATATGACGAATAGATGGTATAGCGATTACAAATCTAGCTTAGAGGGCAATACCTGCCTTAAAAATTTCTGATTCTCTCAACGTCACCTCACCAGACTAGCCAGACTAGCGATACCGTTAACAGACAGTATGCTTCTTGCCCGTGTTCGACGCACCGATATTTGAGTTTTTTTCTGTCTGTCTTTCTTTTGAAGTGTGAAGTTAAGACACACTTCATAAGATTTCGAGTGAACCGAAAACTTGATTTTGGAGTCATCGTTCTCTCTTATGTATTCGTCATAAAGTGTCCAACCTGATTTTGGCGGATCTATTTTAGTCACAACCATGAGTTTTTTCCCCTTGGCTTCTGAGCACGCGCACTTGATAAATGTCGACCTAACGCGCGTGCTGTCCAACCTGATTTTGGCGGATCTATTTTAGTCACATCCATGAGTTTTTTTCCCTTGGCTTCTGAGCACGCGCACTTGATAAATGTCGACCCAACGCGCGTGCTGTCCAACCTGATTTTGGCGGATCTATTTTAGTCACAACCATGAGTTTTTTTCCCTTGGCTTCTGAGCACGCGCACTTGATAAATGTCGACCTAACGCGCGTGCTCAGTACATAAAACTCATACTCATAGTCGTGCTCCAATTTAAAGGTCGCTATTGAATGCGCGATGGCTACAGCTTTCAGAACTCCGTTTGTGGTTAATTTCTTTGCGCGTCGTTAACGTTTCAGTTTGCGAACAACCCAGTTATGAATTGCGTATTCATTTCTTCGTTGACGTTGTGTGAATCATGCCCTTTGGAGAATCAGATGTCCAATTCAGCTTATTAGATTTGAATTCCCTATGTAGTTTGAATCTGCCAAACTCCGTTACCTTCAAATTCAGGCATGCGTAAAAGCTGTGATCGGCGATTTGCTGTCCAGCCAATAACTTTTACTGTGTGTCTTTTCTTTTTTTAATCACGAAATCTACAGCTGGGTAAACTGAATATTACAGAATCAGGCCGATAATGATTTAAGGAGAAGTGAAGAGTGTTCATTTATCTGGATGCTCTGTCAGAGCTCTTTAGATGTAACATCAATAAACTTACCCAGGCTAGCCGCATAGCTTTGCTCAAGATTTTCAACCAAAGGACAATGTTTGTTTTCAGCAAAGTCGTAATATTTTGGTTTCAGTATCAAATCTTGCGGTGTTAACTGATCACTGTTCAAACTAAGATATTGAGCAGAACATTTGTGTTCCTTATCGTACTGTTTAGTCAAAGTCACTAATTCTTACTTTATTGTCAAGCTTCCGCATTTATTCCTAGCCGATATATTTTTTTTTAATTTGTCTGCGATAATGACTTTTTTTTTCAACCTTACTTTTATTATTGGTCTGATATGTCTACGAATTCTGAAGATATGCGGACGGAATAGTGGATTAGATCCTTAAGTTCACTATTGAATGAGGCTTCAGTCCTTACGATGAATGGAATTATTTCCTTCTTTTTTTTTTTTTTTCAGCCGGTAATTTTACGCGTTAATTTCAGTGAACGGTAACGCGACTCGGAAGAGAGAGCAAGCGTTTTAAATTAATCCAAATGCAGCACATGAAACCAGGCGTCGTAGAACTTACCCAGTGCTATGAGTATCAGAAGAAAGGCTGCCCAGTTAAGTTTCATTCCTGCTTTCAGGATACTCCTCGGTGAAAATTATCGAGAGTTGTGAAGTACGCACTTAGCACTGAGTATCCGAATAACGCAGTACGCACTTGGTATCCGAATGACAGCACAATTCATTAGTTCCACGCCTCGTTCATACACAGGTGTATTTGAGATGTATTGCGTTCTATTCATATTAATCGTAACTATAACAAAATTCTCGAATCTGATTGGTCATCAGCAGTCCTGGTTTCAGCATTAATCAGTTTGTAATTGACACAGTTGTGTACGCGTCATGCCTGAGTAATTGGACAGTACGCGCCAACAAGCGCGCGCTGGTTCGTTTTTCCTCCCCTCAGGGCTAAACTACTAAAAAGTTGAACAAATTAAAGTATCAGATAGTTAATGACACTGTCATATTCTCGAATTTTGTTATAGTTACGATTAATTGGTAATACAATTAGGATCTTCTTGAAATTACTCGCCCGATTACTCCCTGGATTATACTCCACTTAGTCCTATTACCATTATTCATGTCTTATAGTGGTTGAGCGGTTGGATGATGTTTGTTGTTCTTAAGTAAACTACCTAACACGAAATTTCTATTTTGCACTCTACCAGTTGAAGCTTTTTATTGCGAAAAGATTAATAACGGGTTTTATTGCCACTCGAGCAAAATTTATCCGAGTTTTGATCCTGTCATACCTTTTCGAACATCTACTCTCAGTCGGGTCGAACATCGTTACTTAGCTGTCTCTCCTGACAACTAGAAATAATTTTGCGTTATATTCCGCTGGCCAACTAAATGACGTAGTAGCTGTTAGTGTGGCTTCGACTGACCAGCCTGTGCCAGCCTCTCAGTTAGTCAGTACGAGGGAAAGGAAAAGCAAGCACAGGGAAGGAAATGATCAAGACCTGGGGAGAGAGAGTTTTTCCTCGCGCTCGGTTTTTCTTTTGGCTTGTACCGACTAACTTGGAGAGCCTGAAACAGGCTATCGATTGACGGGTGCTTTTTCCGAAGGAGAGTCTCGGTACACGCGGAGCTTTGACGTCACATCAGGTACGAAGTGTTTAGTTTTTCAAAGGTTGGCATCGTTGAATACCCGGATCGTTCCTGAAGTGACGTCAGTAGTAACCAGGCTTCAAGTACTCGGTCAACTCGAAAGGGTGTGGCTCAAGCGGGTGCGTTAAAAAGCGATCCTGTCTAACTTTGTTCAAGTAGCTATCTGCTCTCTATAGACTAGTTGAATTGTTTTCTGATAAAAACTTGGATGTCTCTGACTCGTTGCCACCCTTCTTATTGATGCGTAAATGGTGGATGAACGATTTTACAATTACCAGCGCTTTTACGTCCATAGTTTGGCAGTTTCGGAGGGTTGATAAAATTGAATGACACTTTCAACCTTAGCTTTTCGTATTTATTTTATTTAACCCCTTTTTATTTTGAATTTACCACTACATGTTACTGAAAGGAAAACGTCGTTTTCTGTCAGGATTACAATGCCGCCTTTTCAAACCTGAAAAACAAACAAATTAAATCAAATCAAAAACAGAGGCAACTAAATAAGCCATACAATCACAGGCAGCCCAAGTTCGCGTCACTAGAGAGCGTGTAATAATTAATTACTAGTAGGAAGATAACCTTTGAGTGCAAGCAATCGCGCGGAAAACAATAGAAGCATTCAAAGAAACAACAGAAACAATGAACCCTAACCCTAAAAACAATAGAGCTGCGTCCTAAACGGATCCAATGAAATTAGAGGTTGTAAACAGCTGCGTGGTATCTGATTCAAGCATTCCCTTCATGACAGTGATTTCACGGAATGCCCGAAACAGTAAAATAAGCACCAAAACGCACAAGAATACACCAGAGGTCAGTCAGTTTTATTCATTTTATTGAATGAACGTTAAATTTAGCGTTTTTTTAGGCTTCATAATCGACGGTATTTTATTTCCCATACAAAGTCTTATAACGCGTTTAAATTCTCAACGCCTGCCTGTAACCCAATACCGCTTGCACTCAAAGGTCATCTTCCCACTAGTAATTAATTATTACACGCTCTAGTGACGCGAACTTGGGAGGCCTGTGGTGTACACGATAAAAAGCGGAAAATTACAAGGTGGCCTGAAGATGTTTTTATATTTATTTCGCCGTGGTAAAAAAAAATTCTATTTTACCACTCGAAAAGTAAAAAGAAATGATATCTTCCCAAAGCTGTGCACTATCGAGTATTTTCAACTGGCCTTCGGATGCAGAAGACCACACAAAGCAACTGTTTTGATCTTTTGACCAAGTGAACACAGGCGAAGACCAGAATGGCGAATATTGTAACTACTTACCCTTTTTTCTTCCCCGTCGACCTTATTCTTTTTTACTCCTTTCATTTGTGTTCTTTTTACAATACAAACGAGCACACTTTGAAAATCCACAGTCAGTCCAACAACTACTTACCAGTCAGCCATTTCCGCGGATCCCTCACCAGGTACCTCAGGAACAACGGGCTCCGGCTTGGCACGCCCGTGGAAACACCAAGCGACCCCGGGAACGGTGTGGTCAAAACAACATCCTTTGTTTTCACACTCTTCTCGCTCTATACCTAAGTGCCCACAATCCGCGCGGTCTTTTGGAGAAATGCCATAGCATTTACTGCCTGTGAAATGCCAGTATACAATCGATCATTCTCCAAAATGGCTGCCGCAAGTTGAAATAACTTACAGTCAAGCTACGTCACGCGTAACCCGAGTATTTTTGAAATTTGAGTCGAGTGTTCAAATATGCGTGACAGTTTTGAACTTTCCTCTCGAGATTCTGAATTCCCGCAGATATTTCCTTCGTATGTCGAAAACAGAAACCTCTGAAATTTCGTTTCGTGTTTCGGCAGGGCAGCCTTTGAAAATTTAAACCTATAGGAGCCCATCATGAAATTACTTTTCAGGTATTATGCATCTTACTGCGCGATTTTCATGACAACTTTCCAAGATTCCTATCAAATGTCGGAAGTTCCAAAGAGGAAAAGTCTTCCAGATACTGGTCACGCGTGATGTAGCTTGACTGCAAACTTAAAAAAGTGTAACAGCATCAGAAAGAGCACCTTTAGTTTAGCAATCCTACAAAGTTTCAGCATATCAGATGTTTTCAACTTACGTTTCCTCAGCCAATATAACACCTCTTATGCTGAATCTTTGTAGGATTACTAAACAAAGAGTGCTCTTTCTAATGCCGGTAGACGTTTTTCACCTTTAACGTCTTTTAATTTGCGGCCGCCATTTTGGAGAAAGGTCTATTGTGGGAACGTGGGAAGACGGAGGAATATGCTACGCGAGGTGCGATCTGGGATCGTATGGTAGGACAAAACATCATGGTGGAACTAGAGCGAATCACCTAGAAAATCGAAAGGTTTTACTGAGGGTGCATTCGTTTGCCACTACTATGTGACGTATTAAAAAATGGCGTCCAATTTATTGTTGTCCTGTGTTCATGTAAATGACACCTCCAAGCCTCATTTCAGAGCAAAAATTCTTTTCAATTCAGCACACGCTAACGAGGTTTCGTCAGCTAATTTTCATAAAGACAAAGGAATAATTTATTGACCGCCATTTATGAATACGGTGTATTTAAGCAATAGAGGACTTTTTCCCTGTTTACATAGCCTCATGTAAACACGAGAAGGGGTTGTGAGAATTCGAGACTGTTATGCAAACCCGAGACGCAGTCGAGGGTTGGCGTAACGGTCGAGAATTCTCCCAACCCCTCGAGTGTTTACATGAGGCTATGTAAACACGGAAAAAAGTCCTCTATTGCTTTTATAAAATATTTCTCAAAAATAATTCGACCAGTGAAGGAAAATGCTGTTTGTTTTACTTCTTGATTGAAACAGATTTTCTCGATACACGCTCATATTTCCTACCAGCCAATCAAAACGCGCGTTTGACAACACAACCAATCAAAATTCGTGTGATGTCACAACCGCGTTTGCATGCTCTCATCTAAACACACCTATTGACCAATGAGAGCGCGCGTACTATCCTAATTATTTTATAAATCCTATTATTAAAAACTGAATCATTGGATAATGCAATTCAAGACTTTTCATTGGCTTAGCTATCATGGTATATGAGCTAATATACCATAACCTCCAAATATGGTAAGTGTACGCGTCAGCTCAAATTTTATTCCCTGAGGAAACAATGGCGGCCGGCGAAAATCGCTTCAAGCCGGAGTTAAATGAAAAAGAAGTCCTTGAACTGTTACAAAACGCAACACCAGGGAGCACAAAGAGAGCCACAAAGTATGGCATGAAAATATTTCAAGGTAGCAACTTCTAAACTTTATTTTCACAATTTAAGCATTTGTGTTTATAGTTTAATAATGCGAAGCAAAACAATGCAAGTTGAAATTCGGGAATTTGTTGTTAAAATTTGTTGTTGAAAGTTGAAATTCGCGAAGATTTGTCTAATCTTGGGGGCGTTTTTAATAAAACAATTATTCCACTCGCGCTTGTTGGATATGAGATGATTATAGCCAACTCGGCGCTACGCGCCTCGTTGGCTATCTATCATCTCATATCCAACGCGCGCTCGTGGAATAATTGTTAAATAATACAAGGAATGTTCGGTTTTGACGTTCTTTTGGGACTTACTCCGTTTTCGGGATAAATGGAATAGCCAATGTTTACGCTGCTCCCGATAGCAGAATGAGCGGAAAATTAATAAACAGAACACAGAATGCAATGTAAAACAACTCCAAAGACGGCTTTTATAACTAGCAGCAAAGACAAGAAGGAGCCAAGTAGCTTCGGTCCAGAGGCCTCAATAACGACGGGGGCATTAAACCACGTTTGTTTTGCAACCGGAATGTTTTGCTCGAAAAGAGGGTTGATATTAGATTTCGTGACTTTGATAACCCACGTGACATTTTCTCTTCCCACAGCATCCCAGGACGCACCTGCTCATTCCCAGTCTTCCCAAAGCTGTTGCACCGCAAATGTGCTGGCTAGCGCTGATAGGCAATGAGACCTTGCGACTCGCACCATAACCAGAATGATACGACTGCCATACAGTCATATTTGGAGTTTTATCGGAGTTATTAGCACACATACTCTCATTGACAATTCTAAGACGATCCAACTTAACTCCTACCCCTCCCCCCCAAAAAAAAAATCACTATTGCTCCAAGACGTTGGGTTAATATGTTTTACATCCTCGTGATTTGATCCGTCAGTTGTATGGCATCCGGACGTCGGTGAACTCGACTTTGGTACACAGCAGTGTACCTCCTGCGCGCTTCTATAGCTCAGCAGTGCAAGCTGAGACATTCGCCATATTGTGAGAGTGTAATCTGGTTAAGAATCAAAGTCGTCCATCTTTAGGAGCTGTTGAGAATCTTTCGAATTGATAGTGAAAATTCCTGCCCTAGCATTGAACATGGACAGGTTTGGTGCAGGACGTTTGTTGTCGATTGCCGGGACTACTGTTCATACTTACTTTTTGGGTAGAAGCAAAACTTAGCACCTTGGTGTTCGTCGTCAAAGCAACAGCCTCTGCCATGGCACGTTTCTTCGTCGATGCCATACCATCCGCAATCAGCGCGACTCATGACATCAATGGAAGCACACTCTACCGCATCAAAAATAGCACAATCAGACAGAACATGCTGTGTATTTCAGCACGAAACAGGAGAAAGTATAAGGAAGCAAGTCTCGGGCAGAGCTGGAGACAGATCAGAACACAGAGCCGGTCATCTTGGCCCAAAGGTGATAGCTCCATGTTCTTCAGTCAGTTCTGCTTAGGCAGTGAACAAGTAATAACAATGATGACTTACCTTCGCTATGGGCACGCCCTGTTTAAACGGAAATACAACAAGATTTATTAGATAATTGTGGAAAACGTGTATTTTTATATGCTCTTAGAGGAAATACAGCAATTACCATTGATTTAACTAAAGACATTGTATATGTAGATTCTGAGCTCCTTATCTGTGTTAAATTTCTAAGTTTTCTATTTTTATTTTTTATCTATTTAGTTTTATTTTTTTAATTAATTGATTTAGTTAGTTTTTATGTTTTTAGAGTACCACTTAATTCTTAACCTTCCAGCATTTTTTGCTTGTCAAACACTTGTACTATCATAAGCTTCCGGCTCGGGAGACTGGGTAACTACTCCTTGTACGTGTATTTGACATTAAATAAATTATCTTGTCTTATCATATACTTACTTTTTAGATAGAAGCAATAGTTAGCACCTGGGTGTTTATCGTCATAGCAACAGCCTCGATCAAGGCAGGGTTTTTTTGTCGACGCCAAACTATCTACAATCTGCACGATGTCTGATGTCAATTGATTTACATTCTCCCGAAATGGAAACACCCCAATCGGACATACACGCTAGAGCTGTGCATTTCAGACAGATTGTGGATGAAATGCAAATAAGAGGCACAAAACAGGAGAAAGGTCGCAGAAGTGTTACAACTTGATATAGAACAGAACGTCAACGGCTCCTTTGGACAAAGCTGATGACTCGATAGTCTTCAATACTTCCGAGTCTTTCTGAGGTTGATATTTTATTTGGAATTTGGAAAGGACATGACGATTTATTATTGTTAAACCATCTGTTAATCATCGCGAAACATACAGTATATTTATGAATGTCGTACTAAAAACATCTGTCTATTCTTTAGAATTTGTACTAAGAGGTTCAACGTACTGTTTAACAGACGAGCAGAGCAGGAGTGTTTTATCGGATTTTAAACCACCAGGCGAAGCCGCGTGGTTTTAGACCGGATAAAACACGACCTGCGAGTTTGTTGAACGGCTTCAAAAACATTCCACAGAGCGTGTCCCTCTGAGTCCGAACAATGGCTGACATTGAGAGAGGAAAATATCAGCGCACAAGAAAAATAAATTATTCCTTAATAGCATTATTTATATAAAGATCACTAACGAGGAGTGATTTATCGGGTTTTAAAGCTCATGCACGTGACGTTTTATCTGTGACTTGATAGGGTGTTAGGTTCACGAGTTATTACATTGTAATGAGTTTTGGGATATATTTATCACTTAGAGATACAAATCGCAAGATCAAATGATAAAATGTTCAGTCACTCTTTTAAATGGAGAAAGTTCATCAAAAGTTGAAACACTTTTTAGTCATTAACTTCTGGTCGTAGCAATGCCTATCGCTCTCTGGGGCGAAGATGAGTGCTTCATTGAGAGGCCATTTCCGACTGTCGACGTCAGTCTCTTTTTCAAAGCGAGTTTAAGTGCAAAATCGTTGCTATGGAAATGGTTTTTATTCATATACAAAGTAAAACTAATTACTATCACAAAACTAACGCACTTGGACTCGTTTTGAAAAAGAGGCTAACGTGAACTCGGAAATGGTCTATAGATAGTTTCACATGACGTCATGGCAGCCATATTGGTGCACTTGAACTAAGAAACGGCAGCCATTTTGGTATCCCAAGACAATCCTCGGGGAATTAAATTCCATTTTTATGCAAATATCTCCTATCGTTTCAGTAAATCAATATGGCTGCTGGTCATGTGGCTGAAAACGATCTACCTTGAAAGAGATGATATCAGAATTGGTAGCATGTCTCTTTAGGATTTAATTTAAGGGAACAGTGTCACGGTATATCTGTGGTTCGTTTAAGTATTTGGTTGTGCTTTTGTATATGTTAGTAGTGCTGCAGTTAAAATTATTTATTAATTGTCTTATTTCTTTGTAAGTAGTGTCGTAAGTGATGTACGTATGGAATTATATTGGCAACCGGTACTGAAGGATAACACAATGTCGAGTTGTAAGACACTGATGTAAGGTGATTTGTAATATTGTAGCGAAAGCTACAGAGCCCATTTGGGCCCGACCCAGTCCCCCCAAAATATGTATGGTTCGATTAGGAACAGAGCGAGGTGTCGCTTGTCGGGACGGTGTGGAATAAACATGGCAACATCACACTGGTGGCAGCGGGGTTCGACGCCTATCACGCCGCAAAATCCCTTCGAACAGGATTTGGATGATTTTAGCGAAATTTTCCTTCGTTCCGAGGTCGTGGAAAGCTCCGATACCCAAGTTGCGGCAACACCACGTGCAAAGTCAAATCCATTTTGCAGCGATAGTGGTTTCGTTGAACCAACAACGCCGCTCGCTATGTCAGCCAGTCAACCGATAGTCGCAGTACAATCGTCCAACCCTTTCCGTCGCGACGAAACCTTTTCAAACGTAAAGAAGTCGGCAGAACTTTCGGCCGACCGAAGAATCAGAAAACCAGTGAAACTTCCCGAAGACTTCGATGGGAAACAACCTCTCAAAGAATACTTGTTACATTTCGAACGTTGTTCGCTTATAAACGGTTGGACTGAGGAGGAAAAGGCAATGTTTTTGGCAGCAAGTCTTCGTGGTGAAAGCCGAAAGTTATTGAGTGGTTTAACAGAATCAGAGGGCCGACAGTACGCTAAAATTGTGGAAAGATTGCAACTATGCTTCGGTGTTGAAAAACAAGCGGAACTACATCAGGCTAGACTTCTCAGTCGACGGCAGTTTGAAGGTGAGAGTCTACAAATGCTATCTACTGATATTCGTTCAATGGTAGACTTAGCATATCAGGATCTAGATACTCCTGTGCAGGAACGCTTTGCTGTACAACATTTCATTGACGCTATAAGCGCTAAAGATGACAGGTTGTACCTTAGGCGGGAAAAACCCAGCACACTTGATGACGCCCTTTCCCTCGCAAGAGAATTAGAATCCCTCCGACTGTTGGATAGTAATAATTCTCTCAGACAGGCTGATACTAAAGTTAGAGCCATAGAAACTGAGCACACACATTTACAAACGGAAGTTGATGGGCTTAAGCACAAAATAGAGGAACAACAACACCAACTAGAAGCCCAGGCGAACATCATTGCCCAATTACA
The DNA here is from genome assembly GCA_014634185.1 of Astreopora myriophthalma. Lineage (NCBI taxonomy): Eukaryota > Metazoa > Cnidaria > Anthozoa > Scleractinia > Acroporidae > Astreopora > Astreopora myriophthalma. The sequence continues at coordinate 2,179,644 of BLFK01000010.1, forward strand.
CCAGTTTCTGGCCAAACAACAGCAGCCGCAGCGACCCCCCAGGGGAGGGTGGGAATGTTGGATTTGTGGAGAGAGTGGACACTTAAGGAAACAATGCCCCAGGTACAGAGCAAGACCGGAATCTACCCAGCCTTCGGGAAATGGGAGGAGGGTGTCCCCAAGGGCCCAGGAGGATGCCTGAACAACCACTTACAAGGGCTTAAAGTTAATGACACTGTTGTCAGCAGTTGTGATGGAGGAATGACCGTTTTGCCCGATCAGAAATCCCGGCCATATGGTCTTTATGTTATTGGTTTTATTGGACAGTGTAAACTTGTTTGGCTGGTGGACACGGGCGCAATGAGAAATATCTTATCCTATGAGTGCTACAAGAAGTTGCCTGAAAGTTTAAGGTTTCCCTTGCATGAGGATGGTTCACAAGTGTTTGTAGCAGATGGTCGTAAAACCAGTACATATGGCTCTGGTAGGTTGTGGGTGAAAATTGGAAGTCAAGATGTTAACATTAGTGTGTTGGTAGCAGACATTGAAGATTCTGCCATACTAGGCATGGAATTCCTGTCAGATGTGGATGGAAAAATTGACTTGGTTCAACAGCAACTGGTCATGAATGGTGAGGAGATTGACTTGTGTAGTGAGTGTTGTCAACAACTCAGCCTGAGATGTGTAACGCGGCGTCTTGTTACGATAGAGCCACACTGTGAGGCAGTGATACCCGTCCACCTTCTGCACCGTCAGTCATCTTCATCGTCTGAAAGTGCTAATAAGGGATTGCGAATCTTGGAACCCTGTGGCAACCGTCTTCGAGATAAAGGCCTATATGTTGGCAGAACCTTGGTTTCGGCTGGGGAGACTGGCATTGTACCTGTTAGAATCCTAAACACCTCTGATGAGACGCAGACCATTGGTGCTCAAAGTGTCGTAGCAGTAGCTAAACCAGTAACCTGTGTTACAGAGTTGGAGATTCCCGAAGCGAACTCGCAGAACATTAACAGTTCCCAACAAGTAGAAAGTAGAAGAGAACTGTGTGGACAACTTACCAGAACCACTTAAAGAACTTTGGAAGCGTAGCACAGAACAGTTGGCTGAAGACGAGAGCGTGGCAGTGGCTGATCTGTTACACCAGTACAAGGATGTATTCTCTCTATCAGAGCAAGACCTGGGCAGAACCAACTTGATAGGGCATCAGATAGACACTGGCGAGGCAAGACCTATTAAACAGAAACCTCGACGAACATCGCCCTCTAAACATGCAGAGATCGAGAGGCAGGTAGAGGACTTGTTACAACGTGGTGTCGTGAAGAAATCAAACAGTCCCTGGTCATCTCCTGTGGTATTAGTAACCAAAAAAGATGGTTCTCAAAGATTCTGCGTGGATTATCGACTGGTCAATGCTGCAACTGTCAAGGACGCGTACCCCCTACCACGCATTGACGACTCCCTGTCTGCTCTCTCTGGGGCAAAGTGGTTTTCGACATTGGACCTGGCCTCTGGGTATTGGCAGGTTCCCATGGACCCAGCTAGCAGTGACAAAGCAGCTTTTGTAACCACTTCAGGCCTCTATGAGTGGACTGTCATGCCGTTTGGTCTCACTTCATCTCTCAGTACCTTTGAGCGGTTAATGGAGCTTATCTTGGCTGGGCTCAGATTCGAAACCTGCTTGATTTACCTGGATGACATAATCGTTTATGGTAAAACCTTTGAGGAGGAACTGAAACGTTTGGAGGGGGTGTTTGTGCGCTTTAGATCTTCCGGCCTCAAGCTGAAACCAAGCAAATGTGTACTGTTCCAGAAGCGTGTGACGTACTTGGGCCATATTGTGTCCGAGAGTGGCATTACAACTGACCCGGCAAAGATTGAACGAGTTCGCGAATGGCCAGTTCCAGAGAACGTGACAGAGATTAAGAGCTTTTTGGGACTTGCCAGCTACTATCGGCGCTTCGTTCCTAATTTTGCCCAAGTGGTTAGACCTCTTCACAAACTGACAGAAGCTAATGTTGAGTTTGTTTGGACACCCGAGTGCCAGTCCTCGTTTCAGAAATTGAAGATCTTACTGTCTACCGCCCCTGTCTTGGCGTACCCGGACTTTAAAGCAGAGTTCATACTGGACACTGACGCCAGCAATCATGGTATTGGAGCTGTTTTAAGTCAGGTGAAAGAAGGAGTGGAACACCCTGTTGCTTATGCGAGCAGAACTTTGACCAAGGCTGAGAGAAATTACTGCGTTACGCGGAAAGAGCTACTTGCAGTTGTTGAGTTCGTGAAGCAGTTCCGCCACTATTTGCTTGGGCCAAAGTTTCGCATAAGAACTGATCACGCACCCCTTCGCTCGGTACTTCAAGTTAAGGAACCAGAGGGACAACTGGCGAGGTGGATAGAATTCATAAGCTCGTTCAGTTATGAGTTTGAGTATCGAGCTGGCCAGAGGCATCAGAATGTTGACGCACTGTCGCGAAGGCCTTGTAACGATGGTTGCAAATGGTGTAAGGAGTGGAAGAGGGTTGAACAAATGGTTAGTGTTGCTGTTCAAACTGATGTTTCATCTGTTGTGTGTGGTGAGCTTGTGGTAGAGCAAAGAGGAGCCCTTCCGGATAAGCAACGTGCAACAGAATTGTCAGTTTGTACTGAACATTGCTCATCCGATTCTGCTGTAGCGGACTCTAGATGCAACACCATTAAATTGGAACCGATCTGGACAAGGGAGTACCTTTACAACCAACAAATTGCAGATGCTAGCCTTAAGGTGATCATCCAGTTTAAAGAGGCGAGTGCCGTAAAACCCAGCTGGGAAGATGTGTCCTCACATGACCGCACAGTCAAGGCACTTTGGGCTCAGTGGAACCAACTGGAATTCCGAGATCGTGTACTGTGTCGGAGATGGGAAGAAGAAAGTGGTACCAGAACGATGCATCAGATTATACTTCCAAGAAACTTACAGGAGACCGTACTTGAGGCTCACCATAATCACACTACTGCCAGTCACCGTGGGGTTAACAAGACACTGGGCGCGATTAGAGCACGATATTACTGGCCAGGATTGACCTCCCAAGTCAAGAGGTGGGTCAGAGGTTGTCACGATTGTGGTGCTAAAAAGAATTGGGGAAAGAAGCGGCGCTCACCACTCCAGCAGTATGTTGTTGGTGCTCCAATGGAACGCCTGGCTATGGACATACTAGGACCACTTCCTCTGACTCCTCGTGGCAATAAATTTATCCTCGTCGTAACAGACTATTTTACAAAGTGGACTGAGAGTTATGCCATCCCGAACCAGGAAGCTACCACAGTGGCCGAGAAACTAGTGAGTGAATTTGTGTGTCGTTTTGGAATTCCTCGGGAGATACACAGTGATCAAGGTAGCAATTTTGAGTCGAAGGTGATGACTGAAGTGTGTAAGCTATTGGACATTGAGAAAACAAGGACCACGCCCCTACATCCTCAGTCAGACGGTCAAGTGGAACGATTCAATCGAACATTGATTGAAATGCTTCGAGGCAAGTTGAAAGACAATCAGGAGGATTGGGACATACAACTCAACCCATGTATGATGGCTTACAGAAGTTCTGTTCATGAGTCCACAGGAGAAACACCAAACATGCTGATTAGGGCGAGAAATTGAGATACCATTAGATGTGATGACTGAGCCAGCTCCAGACACACCGCCATTGGCAACCGAGTATGCCTTGGCTCTGCAACAGAGGCTTGCCGGCGCACATGAAGTCGCCAGGAGACATCTAGGAAAAGCGGCAGAGCGGCAGAAGAGGAATTATGATAAGCGAGTGTCCAGTAAGCCATTCCGGGTTGGGGACAGTGTTTGGTTGCACAACATTCGTCGAAAGAAGGGGAGGAACCCCAAACTGGATTGTCCTTGGGAAGGCCCTTACTTGGTGGTGTCTGTGCTATCAGATGTGACGTATCGTCCAGAGAAGTCGAAGAGCGAAGCCTAAAGTGATTCACGCAGATCGTCTTAAGCCGTACCTTGGACCTGCACTAAAGAGTTGGATTGTAGAGAGGGAAGGGACTGTTATGCCGGTTGAATCCCAAGTTGTGAGAGCTGGAGAAGTTGGGCCTGTTAGTGGCTCTGTCGAAGCTATACTCGCAGGAGGCATGTTGGATGGCAGTGATGCAATAAAGTCCCTGAATCCTGCTCTGTGCGGCAGTCCCGAGGTGGTGACTATGGCGGAGGATTCCGAATCTGACAAGGAGAGCTGTGGTAGCGATACTGATACAGCGATACTGCCTCAGACCCAGACGGCTACACCAGATGACAGACCATCGAGCAAGACTGAGAGTGTTGACGCTGATTCATGTGGACACCCTTCACAGGCTGTACGAAGTCGTTATGGGAGAAAGCGGAGACCTCCCAACTATTACGGTGATTGGGTGTAATTGGACAGTGCATGAACTTTCGGAGTTGTTATGCGAAAAGAGAATTCCAGAGTTAAGTTTTGTTTCAATGCGAGTGCTGACTGTTCATAAAATGAACTAGACAGATTTGCTAAGATTTGACTGTCGTTCTTCGTTCATGTTTCAATTTTGTCATTGAGATTGTGACACTGAGGACAGTGAACTTAAAGGAGGGGGCAGTGTAGCGAAAGCTACAGAGCCCATTTGGGCCCGACCCAGTCCCCCCAAAATATGTATGGTTCGATTAGGAACAGAGCGAGGTGTCGCTTGTCGGGACGGTGTGGAATAAACATGGCAACATCACAATATACAGCAGGTGTATATTAAAATGAAAAAGGTATTTTTAAAAAACCTTTCTTCTTAGGTAGTGAATGATAGGAAGTGATAATGATGACAACTTACTTTTGTCAAGAGCAGGCCCTGTTGTAAAGGGAAAATACAACAGCAGTAAGCATATATAAGCAAATAGTTGTTATAATAATAACAGTAGCAGTAATAATAATAATTACGACTGAGGAGGAGGAGGAGAATGACTTACCATTGAGATGACCATACCCTGTTTAAAGGGAAATACAACAGCAGTAAGGTCATTATAGTTGTTACAATTAATAATAATAATAATCATCATCATCATCATCATAATTAGTACACAACAAGACAATGTCAGGTTGCAAGACAGTGATGTAAAGAAATTTGTACAGCAGGTGTATATTAAAATGAGAAAGGTATTTAAAAGCTTTCTTCAAAGGTAGTAAATGATAAGAAATGATAATGATGACAGCTTACTTTTGTCATGAGCAGGCCTTGTTTTAAGAAAATTCAACAGCAGTAAGCAGATATAGGCAAATAGTTGTTATAATAAGAACAGTAACAGTAATAATATGTGACTGAGGTGGAGGAGAACGACTTACCTTTGCGATAACCATGCCCTGTTTAAAGGGAAATACAACA
>BLFK01000010.1:2189995-2199477 GCA_014634185.1 Astreopora myriophthalma
CGAGAGAACGGTAAAGAAATGTACCAAACTTCGACACGCACGTGCAGAGCCATTGTTTTGCTTATATTTTGCAGGTTGCAGGTTGAAATTTAATTATAACTGGAAAACCGCTGACACTTAAAAGAAACGTACAAGCGGTAGACTTACCGTGACTGTTACATGACCCTGTTTACGATCGCTCAGTAAGGCAGCGTTTACACGAACGCGGTTTCATTTGTAACCGTATCATTTTCGATGCGGTTACGCCTTCCGTTTACACGACACCGATCGAAACCGTTGCCGAAACCGGGTCGATTTGAAACCGCTGCCAAAAGTGGAGCGTTTTCAAAACGATACGGTTTCATCTGTCGTGTAAACGGCGAAACCGCATCGATTTGAGTACGGTTACCATTTTGGGGCGAAATTTGCATTGTTCGATTCAAAATGGTGGATTCTTTCTTTAATCGTACCCAGATCGCTTTGGTCCGTGATGACTTCAGCATGACGTTAAGAGTACGAAATCGGTTCCGTGTAAACACTTCCAAACCGCATCGATTTCGATGTGCTTTCGAAGTCTTGAAACCGTATCGATGTGAAACCGCGTTCGTGTAAACGCAGCCTAAGATGGCTTCCACGTAAATGCCAAATAGGCCAAAGCGATGGGAGGAGAGTATATTCCTATGATTTTAAGCCTGCAATGAATTATTGGTTTTGAAAAAACATCTGAAATATCATCTGAAATAGCTGCTGAATTTGGTTTCTTCCCTGTGAGTACCAAAATGGAAGCACAGTGAGCTTGTGCTAATTAATATCCACGTGTTTTCACCATGTGAGAGACACCAACTACTTTATGTAAGAACCCCTGACGAGTATATGGGTTATTAATTATTTTTTGTGCCAGCGGTTTTCCAGTTATAACTAAATTTCAACCTGCAACCTGCAAAATATTCCTGCCGCTGTATTATTAGAGTCTATTGTTTAGAGGCGTTCTCGCCGACCGCGTAAGAGAGTAAATTCCATTTGTTTTAACCAATATAAATTGCAATATCGTAATGAGGTAGTACAGCTGAGAAAACTGTAAAACACGCGATAGCGTTGATAAGTTGAATGGGCTACGTCACCGTATTTTGGATTGATTCGGAAAATGCTAAAATGAAACTCCTATGATAAAATGAAACTCCTATAATGTATGATCATTATTTCATGACAAACAAGATGATTCTGAGCAAAAATTAAGATTACCTAAATGCAATCCGTTTCAATCTTTTCCGCCCATCCATGCACCTCTTTAGTTTTGTATTTCTTTTATGTTGTTCTACAGTTTATCTTATTTTATGAGCATCTGGTGTGTCATGAAATTGTCAAAAATTGCGTGACATAGCCGAGGCCCTTTAAACAAAGCAGATGTAACCGAAGTTACGCGCATTCGTGCTCGAACTCTTTATTAAACACCACACTCTTACGGTACTACATATAAACCAAAAAAATAAAGAATTAGTAAACGGAACTTGAAAACGATAGTTTTCAAATGAGAAAGAAACAGATAACACGAAGAAAGATTTACCTTAACGGTGTGCTGACTCAACGAAATAAAACGTGCTGCTTGTAAAACTATTGGCATAAAAAACTTTGACCTAGGTCCTATTTATTCTAAAAAACTTGACAAAAAATGACGCAACAATACGAATGAGTAACAAGAATAACGGTAAGCTGCAAACAGTAAACGGGACAATAACAAATACTAAAGGCCAAAAAAAAGGTGGGATCCGGGATCACAGCCCCGGGATCTGGGATCAGCGGTGTTTTTCATTGGATCAAGGATCAGGTGTTCTGGATCAACAAAATTTTGCGGGATCAGGGATCAAAATTCTCGTCATTTTTGGAACCAGGGATCAAAAATTTGGAAAAAATATACCTCGTTACGACCCTGATAAACAGGTTATTGAGTGAAACATTTCTTCGAATATCTCCCGCAAGAAACATCGCACAGACCTAAATCTTCGCGAGACTGTCTGAATATTTATATTCCATTGTCTCTGTGATTCTTCGCTTTATTTGTTGAATAGTTAATTTTCTGTGCATTTTGAAACGAGAGGAATTGCGTTGTCATTGTCAGTTTTCCTTCAGAGTATTTCCATGAGTCTTCTATAGGTTGGAGTGTGCATCAATTTGACGTCTTCTTCAGTTAAATTAAAATGAAGCGGTTATGGCTTTTCTGCCGTGTATCTAATCATCTGATTTCGCGCAAATGTGAACAGTTAGACCCCGTCCACACGTATCCGGAGATTTTTGTATCCGCAAATTTTTGTTATGCGGATACAAAAATATCTGCGTCCACACGTAGCGTATACGAATCGTATACGACCGTCCACACGTATCCGATTCGTATCCGGACATCTCAAAGGATTATTCAACAGAGCATGCGCATTACAAAGAAAGCTGAGCCTGCGATAATTTTGGCGCCAAATTCGCGGCTTTCTTGTTTGTTTACTTGAGGTTTCAACACGTGTGAGCTTGAAGAGCGAAAAAAATTCCATTTTGTGGGTACTTTTCTTGTCGTTCCCTCTCAATCAACGACGTGAGACGTATTTTTTTATTCAATTACGACGTGTTATATAGTTCACAATTAAAACAGTATATAAGGTTCTAAAGTTTTCAAAGGGAAAGCCAAAAAGAACATGAATATCTCACTAAATTCGAATCTAGGTTGTAACACTGAAGTTAAGGACAAAAATCTTGAGTTTAGAACTTTTTTTCTTTTTTTAATTAGAAATGAAAGTTTCAATTGGCATTTTTGCCCACTTTGGCGCCCCCAAAGTGCATGATCCGAATAACAAATGTGCCGCCCAACATAATTGGTTGAATAAATTTAGCGCATGGTAGGATTTGCGCCCATTTTAACATGGCAAAATGAATACCAAAGTGTAATATGTTTTGAGTCCTCTTCCGTCGTCTCTTTGCCTTCGGTGTAGCGGTGAGCAAGGTAGGAACTCATTTTGATGGGGGAGATGACGTTTCGATGGCGAAATTCAGCACGGACCCTCGCCAGGGGCCCCGGGGGTACTTACGAGGTTAAGAAACAAGTAAAATGCTATAAAATCAGTTTAATAAATCTTACTTTAAAGCCGGCAAATGTACACTACCCAGAGTTTTGCTGGCCAAGGGTGTCGTGGGCGCTAAATATCTTATACTTGAAGCAGCTCCGTTTTGCTAAATCATTTAAGTTTGTATTCTGAATCTTGCATTGTTGATGGAAACTCGCAATTAGACCCAGAACTGCTTGAGTAGTTTCCAGAAATATCTGAATCCTTAATTAAGTCACCTCGTCCTCGACGGTAAAGAGGCATGTTACAGAACGTGTCTGTAGACATTCTTTATCAAAACTCAAAATTAGCGCCAAACGCGCACGATACCCTAAGCCAGCATGCGCAGAGCGTTTGCATTTTCTCAATTAGCAGGAGTTTTTTCTCTCAGCGCATGTAATTTTTAAGAAGATGATCATTTTTATACTAGTTAAAACTCACTTTGTTAATTTAGGATGTATTTTTTTTTTTACTCAATTACGTGTTATATAGTTCACAATTAAAACAGTATATAAGGTTCTAAAGTTTACAAGGGGAAAGCGAAAAAGAATATCTCACTAAGAACATGTCTCACTAAATTCGAATCTAGTTTGTAACACAAGTTAAGGACAAAAATCTTGAGTTTAGAACTTTTTTTTCTTTTTGTAATTTATAGAAGGGGAATTTTCAATTGGCATTTTTGCCCACTTTGGCGCCCCCACAGTGCATGATCCGAATAACAAATGTGCCGCCCAACTTAATTGGTTGAATAAATTTAGCGCATGGTGGGAATTGCGCCCATTTTAACATGGCAAAATGAATACCAAAGTGTAATATGTTTTGTGTCCTCTTCCGTCGTCTCTTTGCCTTCGGTGTAACGGTGAGCAAGGTTAGGAAGTCATTTTGATGGGGTAGATGACGTTTCGATGGCGGAATTCAGCACGGACCCTCGCCAGGGGCCCCGGGGGTACTTACGAGGTTAAGAAACAAGTAAAATGCTATAAAATCGGTTTAATAAATCTTACTTTAAAGCCGGCGGTAGATCGTCGAACTTTCCAAAAATTTCTCCTTTGCCCTTTCTTATTCTGGCAGCTTTCAAGTTTATACCGGCTATCTCAACAGAGAAAGCAAAAGCCGCATATGCTGCAGACTCGAAATATTGAAGAACCCGGGCATTCAAAGAGCAGCTGAATAATTAACGCCATTAAGAGAAAATAGGATGTGATGAAATTGTGATTGAGCAAATGTCCTGAATTGTGGGTAATGAGTCTGATACCGATAAGCTTAAATCAACAACGCTGATTTCATCGGATTATCTTTTGCAAAATGAACGCCTACTATGTCAATTTAACGTTCTTTGCGTAAACGCGGTTCTGAATAATACCCATGAGCTAAAACCAAACGTGGCCTTTTGAACTTACCCATTACTAGTAAAATCAGGAAAACAGCTGCCCACTTCATTTTGGCTTTCGGGGTAGTTTCGTGTCAGAGCAGAGTGCTTACGTGATTGCGTACGGTTCTTCTCCTCGGAATGACAACGCCGTACAGTCAATTCAAACAACGCCAACAGGTCTATTTAACCGTGAACACCGTACTGAGAATATTTCAAGAGTGTTCATTGTGTAGTGACCAATCACTGTTGAATTCAGGTTAATTGGCGTTTCTGTTTACGGTTTTGTTTTCTCGCACTTGATTGGCTTTTCGGTGCAACTCAATAACATTACATAAATACTTCTCCAGTTCACTGCGGTTCTTCTGGGTTTCACAGCAAGTTGTATTGCTTTTAATTAACTGATATATGTATGCATAAAATTGTCGGTCTTTTTCACTGAGAAAACACCCTGTGTGAGGTGGGTTTGCTGAAGACTTGTTTTTTCTTGCTAACCCCCCGAATGCTTGTCAGGTTAAATATCGCCCGAACCAAAGCGAAATGACGAACGAATACAGCGATTGAAATAATTACGCGCGAAAAAAACTAGAAAGGTGGCAATTTGATTGGTTTAGCGAACCGAGACGAGCCCGCGCGGCTGTTGATTGGTTTATAGGGGCATTTTTTGCAGGAAAATCAACAAGGCCTCGTTTCACGAGTTTTACCTGCTGGCGGATGAAACAATATTTTTCAAGGCTAAACGAAAGTCGCTCTAAGCTTCGTTTAATTTCTTGCACGAACTATCTATTCAAATTGACCTGCAGAGCCCAAGGTCCAGTGCCCACAAATTGATAATAATTAACACTTATTGAAAATGAAAACTCCACCAAAACCAGCTTGGCAAAGGGAGACTTGAGATAAATCTCCGGTCTCCAAATTATAATTTACTCCGAAACTCTGCCAAGGTGGTTTTGGTGAATTAACAATACATAATCGTAAATTCAGAGAACCATCAGCGCAAATTACAAATTAATGATAGTGGGCAATTGTCATGATGGCGTCATTTGACTGCAACTACCAGCATTCAAGTTTCTTTTCCTTTGTTATTCAAATCTTGTTATCCCAGTGGGGTTTAAACTTATGACTTAAGGCCTTCCCTAGAAAACTAACGGCCCGGTCGCACCCGGCTCTAAACTACTCGGCATTATAAGCCGAATTTGCTTCGCTAATTTTTTCTTTTTTTTTTTCCTTCTCTTTTTTAAAATCAGTAATTTTGGTTGCACTAGAATATGGCAAAAGGCTTCGTGCTCGTCGGTAGTCATTTGAAGGTCAGCCAACGCTGTGGTCAACTTACCCTTGAGTGCGCTTAACAAAGAGAAAAATGCGATAACATCTTCTGACAAGAAATCGCCCAACCTGCAGGCAAGACACTGGCTCCTCTGAAGATTAGTAGAGTTTGACAACAATTTGTAAGGTTCTCACGCTTTGGTTGCACTCGTCCAAACTTTGCGGATTGCAAATCGAATAAAAAATCCGTAGCTCCGACCGACCCCTGAGAGCTCGAGAACTAAGACCTAGAAAACTTAGACCTCGAAACTGCTAAGACCTAGAATCCTAGAAAAGATTTCAAACAAAATAACAAGAACTCCGCTCATTCATGAAGCTAGCATGGCTTTCCCTTGAGTGCAGTTTCCGCACAAAATTCCATATGAAAAAGTGTTATTGATATTATTCTTAAAACGGATGGATGCACTTTCGGTAACTTTACGCAAGTCGTGATAAGCATTTAATGCACCTTTCCATTGTAATGAACAAGTCATTATCTTTAATAACGACCTACTGTTCCAGCCAATGACCACGGTGATAACCTCCTGTTCCAACTGAGTGCTTTCTTAGTTCTATAACGATGAAAAGGTGCATTCAATCGGATGATGCCTCCCTCGCTCTTATTTTTAAGAAGGGCTCGGAGCTTAGACATTATCCCATATGTAGACCAAACACAGTCTTTTGATTCCGTTATATTGTTTCACACATTGTGTTGAATTCGCATGATATGAACGCTTGGAAAAGCAATAGAAAACTTCGTTAGCTTTGGGTGAGGCTTCCGCCCAAAATTATGTATGCAAACATTTAGTAACGATTAAAACTAGATCATCACAGTTAATTTAAGCAACTGAAGCAGTTGCAAAGACGCCTGAAAACAAATCAAGCTTGAACAGGACTCTCACACATGACCGTGCGATTGTGCTGCAGGATGCTGTACCAGCTGAGCTATCAAGCTCACTTGCCATCGAGTTCCTTTTGTATTTCGTAAATAGGTGAAGATGGGGAAAAGAACGCATGAAATTTCATATCTGTTATTAACTGCGATGATCATTCTAGCTTTTGACGTTTCATATCCGCAGTTCACATGCAGTTCACATTCAAAACAAGAAGGACAGGCTAAAGCGATCGCAACAAAACATTATCATGTTTAATACACGTGATGAAAGAAGAGACATCGCGTGAAGCGTTAGTCACCGTCCAGCGGTGTGGCCAATCGGAAGCTGGCTGTTGTTAGCATGCGCATAAGTATAAATGTTAGCGTTGATGTATTCGTAGGGGCTGTGTGTAATCTAACGGTCGTGGAATAATCCGTCTACGAAAAACTTGGGAAAACATTTCATGCTGCGTCTTTTAAGTTCGTCTAGTATAAAAACTATCGGAAAATGGATGGTACGCATAAATCAGTGATTCTTTTTCTCGACTGATTTTAGTCCCGACCTGTCAAGATTTGAATACCGTCATTGTTAAACGGGCTTGTTTCCGGTAAAAATTTATCCTGTTTATTATTTCAGTCAACGACTGTCATTTTAGCCAATCAGTTTTGTTTAAATCAACTTAGTTTCGCAAGAGTAGGATGTATATTTCAATTTGTGTAATTTGTTGTGTTACTTCATCTTTGGGAGAGAAATCTATTAAAACTCGGGAGAGAAAAGCTGAGAAAGTGTGGACCTGTTAACCTCATTTTCCACAAAACCACGCACAAGATGCATAATGCATCTGGACGAACTATCCATGTTAGTGCGTCTCGGAAAGTTCTCGTCCCCAGAGGCCGCGATTCATTCGGTGAGCACCAAGAATAACGACCTCTGGCCGGTTCCAAAGTACGCGAAGTCCCAATGGGGGTCTATTGTAGTAACCGTTGACAGCCACTAATTGTTTCAAATTTCTGAGATTGCACAGACGATCCCCAAGTCCGTAATCCGAGGGACCAGCCAGAGGTCTTATTCTTGACGCTGACCGAAAGAATCGCGGCCTCTGGGGGCGAGAATGGTCTTGGAAGACGTAGTAAAGTGGATAGTAGGGAGCTTACAAAACGACGACGCATATGGCATCGACGACGCTACAAAAGTAAAGGTTTAGTGAGCCAAAACAATGGCTGTGCACGCTCTGCGTGTGCGTTTTACATTTTGGTACATTTCTTTGCCGTCATCTCCTAAAAAACGACGTGAATGACCAAATTTCAGGTTTTGTGGAGGACGTTAGCGTGTGACCAAGAATTTTCAGTTCTCCGGCTCGCTATGCCTCTAACCCGCTCATACCAGTTTAATTCCTCGACAGCCACTACAAATGAAATAGTTGCGTGGTGATACGAATAACGCGAACTTGCATTTTAAATGACGTCCTCGTAGCCGTGGTCGTCGTAGTTTCGTAAGCTCCCTACTTCCTCTAAACGCCTGCGTCTTGTGCCCGTCTCTATACTAGACGAACTTAACAGACTTAGTTTTTGAAAAACCTTAGTTTTTGAAATGAATAATACATGTCAAGCATCTTTTGTTGTATTGTGAGGATTTTATATAATAAAAAGAAAATTACATGGTTCAGCTTGGGGATAAGAAATTTCTCTTCTCATGTTGAAGAGTATTTCACTCGTTCGCTGCGCTCACTCGTGAAATATTTTTCACCACTCGAAGAGAAATTTCGTATCTCCGCGCGGCCATGTAATATCCTCTTTTAGTATAAACCTACTAGCGTGCTATCACGAATGCCGTTCTCTGATTGGCTACGCTACTCGCTATCTATTCTGTGACAGATAGCGAGTAGCGGTTTTCAACAAAATGGCGGCCACTTTGTCGCGTTTTCGAAGTGTCTGTGATGAGGATATAGATAATTTACTTGTTTAGTTTTAAACGACTAGTAGATTTGTACTAAAACAATTAGATTATTCGCTCTCGATTTCTATGCGTGATAGTTGACTCGGGCTGCGCCCTCGTCAACTATCACGCGATAGAAATCTCGAGCTCATAGTCTAATTGTTTAATAATCCTAGTGTAGCCTTTATGCAACCAGTAATTGTAAATCTGAATTGAGATGTTGCTCAAAGGTTGCTGAGCACAAAGGGAACGGGCACTGTAGTAAACACGGACAAAGTTCTGTTGAATACGTCCCCCTGCTCCCGACGACCCTTGTCCTGAATATCATGGTTTGCCTTGCCGCGTGTTTAAATTGTGTTCAAACGGTGTGTCCGGCGTGTTTACAGTCTGAAGCTGCGGAGGTCAAGATTCACTTGAATTCAATCAATATTATTTATTTCCAAATTCTAGATTCACTGGGCAAACGGCCACTCTGTATTTATTTATGTATTTATTTATCTATCTAAATGTGGAGGTAGAGTATACCTTGGCATAAAGTGCTCAATGCTGTGGTAGCAGAGCTAAGTATACATAAGTTGAAGGATTAAAGAGGACGCATCGATTCTCTGTGACTCTGAGTTTCGCGCCTAATCGCTCGTCTGTCTGGCGAGCGCTTAGGCGCGAAACTCAGAGTCACAGAGAATCGATGCGTCCTCTTTAATCCTTCAACTTATGTATTTATCTATCTATCTATCTATTTATTTATTATTTATTGCTGATCCGGTTGGGTTTTGTTTTAAATTATGCACAGTTTTCCAACTGGACATCGGAGACGATCAGCGGGAAATTGATTTAAACGAAACGGAAGCTGGCAGCTTTAAAATGAACCATGAAACTTTGAAGTGCTCGCCTTCAACGCTCAAGAGAACTTAAAAATTCGAGAGCCTTCTAACCGTT
>BLFK01000010.1:2199487-2201987 GCA_014634185.1 Astreopora myriophthalma
CTCGGAGCTTAGGCATTATCCCATATGTACACCAAACACAGTCTTTTGATTCCGTTGTATTGTTTCACACATTGTGTTAAATTCGCATGATGTGAACGCTTGGAAAAGCAATAGAAAACTTCGTTAGCTTTGGGTAAGGCTTCCGCCCAAAATTATGTATGCAAACATTTAGTAACGATTAAAACTAGATCATCCCAGTTAATTTAAGCAACTGAAGCAGTTCGATAGTGAGATTATCATTCTTCTGTTAAAATGTAGCCTTCGTGTCTTCTGCATGGTACGTATTGGATAAAAAAGGCATTTGTGAATGCCCAGACTAAATACGTAAAAGTAGAAACAGAACCTCTGGACATTCAAGCCTGAGCGTCGTACCATGACGAAAACCCCCGAGATTTCGGCCAGAAGATCGCTTATACCAGTCCTTGCCTAGGCTCCTTGCCACTTCCAGATACCCATCCCCGATGGGCAGTGAGGGAGAGAAAAGTCGGTCCCCAGACGATATGTGACAGATCCCTTTCGTACACGCAGCTCTGTTCTCTTCTACTAGGTACAACGATTTCGAGCGATATATATTTGGAACTGGTAAGTGAATTTTTTGATACTCATCATTGTAGGATCGTAGTACATAGAATTAGCGCATGCGTATCTACTATCTTACATCAACATATCCGATCCTCTTTTTTTTTTTCTTTTGAAGATCGTATCTAAAAGTGCTTTTTCTTGGAAAATAGAACAGTGGAAAGACTTGCCTAATACTCAATAAATGACACGATCGCGAAGGGAACTTCCAGCGTGAATACAAATTCTTTAACTGAAGAAATGATCCTCACACTTTCTGGACAATTTAAGCAATTGTCTCTTATATGCATTTGAAAAATTCAAGTGACTCCAACGGGATTCGAACCCACGACCTCTGCGACGCCGGTGCAGAGCCCAACAAATTAACCTGCTCTCAACTGTGTGGCTTCATAGCTCAGTTGGTAAGATCACTGCACCGGCATCGCAGAGGTCGTGGGTTCGAATCCCGTTGGAGTCACTTGAATTTTTCAAGTGCATATAAGAGACAATTGCTTAAATTGTCCAGAAAGTGTGAGGATCATTTTTTCAGTTGATTTCTAAACCGCACTTCATAATCATTTCTTTTATAAATTCTTTATCATGTATTTCCCAGTGTAACAAACACACAAGATCACCAGGAAATATTTCTCGTGGGGCTTTAACAACAGAATTTTGTATCGAAGTGTACGTAAGCTTAACTCTTATTTACATTGGTCGTTACAGACAATGGCGCGACGTTAACCTTCTGCAGAAAAAGGCTCAACCTCGTTCCCAGGCTCTCTCACTTTTCGGCAACAAGGGAGGAAAAGTGAGAGATCCTGGGAACGAGGTTGAAAAAGGCTCTGCATTCAGGACACGAATTTACCTCTGGCTGTATGGATAATGGTGATTTATTATATAAAATTAAGTGGTATACCGAGTGGTAGCAAATCGATAAAAACGCTATCCACACATGTGTGATATCATTTTTATCCACACACGTGTGATATCATTTTTATTTCAAAAACCTTAGTTTTTTGAAATGAATAACGCATGTCAAGCATCTTTTGTTGTATTGTGAGGATTTTATATAATAAAAAGAAAATTACATGGTTCAGCTTGGGGATAAGAAATTTCTCTTCTCATGTTGAAGAGTATTTCACGAGTGAGCGCAGCGAACGAGTGAAATATTTTTCAACACTCGAAGAGAAATTTCGTATCTCCGCGCGGCCATGTAATATCCTCTTTTAGTATAAACCTACTAACGTGCTATCACGAATGCCGTTCCCTGATTGGCTACGCTACTCGCTATCTATTCTGTGGCAGATAGCGAGTAGCGGTTTTCAACAAAATGGCGGCCACTTCGTCGCGTTTTCGAAGTGTCTGTGATGAGGATATAGATAATTTACTTGTTTAGTTTTGAACGACTTGTAGATTTATACTAAAACAATTAGATTATTCGCTCTCGATTTCTATGCGTGATAGTTGACTCGGGCTGCGCCCTCGTCAACTATCACGCAATAGAAATCTCGAGCTCATAGTCTAATTGTTTAATAATCCTAGTGTAGCCTTTATGCAACCAGTAAATGTAAATCTCAATTGAGATGTTGCTCAAAGGTTGCTGAGCACAAAGGGAACGGGCACTGTAGTAAACACGGACAAAGTTCTGTTGAATACGTCCCCCTGCTCCCGACGACCCTTGTCCTGAATATCATGGTTTGCCTTGCCGCGTGTTTAAATTGTGTTCAAACGGTGTGTCCGGCGTGTTTACAGTCTGAAGCTGCGGAGGTCAAGATTCACTTGAATTCAATCAATATTATTTATTTCCAAATTCTAGATTCACTGGGCAAACGGCCACTCTGTATTTATTTATGTATTTATTTATCTATCTAAATGTGGAGGTAGAGTATACCTTGGCATAAAGTGCTCAATGCTGTGGTAGCAGAGCTAAGTATACATAAGT
>BLFK01000010.1:2206987-2215090 GCA_014634185.1 Astreopora myriophthalma
AACGACAAACAAACTAGAATATTCCATTATCCGTTTCCGCCCGGCTTGGCGGGCAAGGTCGAGAATTTTCGCTGTCCCGAAAACCAATTAGATTGCAGGGATTTCGGAATTCCTCGCGCTCGGTTTTTTTCTAGTCGGTCGCAAAATCTTGAAGTTGAAAAACTGATTGTGCTACTTGTTAATCAGCTTTTCAGTCATACGAACAAGGGAAGTGCACATATGAAGATTGTGCATGTTTTAGCCACCTTTGTGATCGAAGAAAGCGGAAAACAAACAAGGAAACCAACCAACAAACAAAAAATCAGAAGGAAAACAAACAAAAAACAAAGAAAAACAAATATTGACTTTCCCGTAGGTGAATAACACATACGCAATGTCGTGTGTAAGCGCAAACTTTTTAGTTGTTTTTCTTTTCTTGTATTGTAGTTTGCTTGCATCCTGATAGCAGCTTTTGTGTTTACCTTGGTAGCTGCAATCATGGGATTCGTCTTTGTTGGAAAGGTAAGCTTCCTTACTGGCTCGGCTCATGTTGTGAAGCCCCCCCTCCCCCCCCCTTCCCTCTGCCCTGCATTTGCACCCCCAACTTTGAAAAAGGGCCTTGATGTGTATTGTCATATTCTGGAGGTGATGATACGCTTACGTTTTTCTTGTTTTGGTTTTGGTTGTCTTTTTATATTTTGCTGTCTTGCAGGTTGGAAATAGTATGGAAGGTGACATGAAAGCCAAACTGAAAGATTACGGAGTCACCGGAAGATACGAGTCACTAACCCTTATCAACAGAATGCAATCAAAAGTAAAGTGCATTATTTTCGTGTATTTATTCGTAACAATTCTATTTTGTAAACTAGCCAATCAGAACGAAATGCATGTAAACGCAGACGGCCTCAAGCGCGGGAAAATGAGTGACTAAATCGCCGCAATTGGTTTAAGTTTTGCATCTGATTGGCTTCGCGCACGTTTTTTTTTTTGTTTGTTTTTGTTTTTTATCCAATCACAGAGCAAACGAAAAGCAAAATAATTGCGGAACCATTTTCGACAATTGAAAACTGCTTTAACTGTCTACATCTCAACACAGAACAAATGTTGCGGGGTGGTCAACTATGCTGATTGGCGGCATACGACGTATGGTGGGCGCAGATACGATAAAGTGCCGGACAGCTGTTGTAAGGTGGAAGAGCATGCCTGCGGGTTTGAGTTTGAGCTCAGCAACATTAATCATGGGGTAAGATAAATGCACCGCGTGATACTACGAACAGAGCAATATGAATACCGTATGTTAAATTCCAACGGAGATATAACAGGAAGCCGCTGTAAACAAACTTGTGTCCTCAAAATGGCATCGACCGTTTGCGAAAAGGGAAAATGCTCTGTTGGTAGAGCAGTGAGGGAGGTCGTGGTTTCAAGCTGAAGCCGGGCCAACACTCAGGACTTTTGTTTGTTTGTTTGTTTGTTTGTTTTTTTTGTCGTTGGGATTGTATGGAAACTCACTCCTTTACAGCGTAAATGTTACCTGAACAACAATCGCGCCATAAATAATATCACTAGCGTACGTGAGAATTCTTGTCAAATGAGAATTTTCTTGTCAAAGGAGTATTTTAAGCTATTCGCACTTCGAATTATGACTAATTTGCATCGTTGTTCGTCGTTGCTAAAAGGCCATTTTCGAGTTCACTTCAGCTTCTTTTTCAAAGCGAGTCTAAATGTCGGGGAAAATGGGAAGTCGTTCTCATGAAAATCAGTTTCTGTTCATATGCAAAGTAAAGCTAATTGGCTTCAGTCAAAGCCTTTGCTCTTGGTCTCGCTTTGAGGAAGAGGCTCGCGCGATTTCGGAAATGGGCTAAGGCTATTTACCTAACTAATGCACCCGTTATTTTCTCCTAGGGATGCTTGAAGATTGTTAGACGTTCCACTGTAAATCATCTTTTGCTAGTTGGTGTTGGAGGACTCCTCGTCTGCCTAATCGAGGTTTGTTTTAACGTGTATCATAGAGCGGTTGATTGTCGCAAAATCACAACCAAAATCAAGACGAATTAATTTGGCCAATCACAGCCGACGGAAGAAAGATCAAGTTTCATCAGATCTCGAAGCAAATACTTGCAGGCCGCGTGATTGGTATGGAAGTGGCGCGAGATTTTTTGGCCAGTTACCAGTCATGTTGTGAAATGACGTTTTCGCTGTCGTGTGTTAAAGAAAGGCCTGGGACATCCCTGCGCATGTGTGGTAGACTTTTGAAAGTCGTTTTTAGTGCGGAAAGTTCTCAAAGTTACAACAGCGGCTATCGGGAACTGTGATTATACCGGTGTTCAATAAGTTAAACCTTGATTCGCTTCCATGCCTTAATTCGGATGAACTTTCTGCCTACCTCCTTACCTACAAGCGATAGTGGGCAACATTACAGAATGCAGGGCCACTTATTTCCATATCATTGAATAACAATGGTTCCTATTGTTATGTGCTTCGTTCTTCATTAGCTTTAGCGTTATTTTGGGAGCATATTAGTTCGTGAGTTCAAACAGGAAACGTATAGCTGATTGCGTTTTCGAAACGTCATTGAGAGCGATTTGGTCATTTATGAAGGATTTGAACGGTATATTGTGTGTGCATGTATAGGTGAATATCAAAGACAAATTTTCTCCTCGAGGGCAAAGATTTTATAGCAATGCTGTTTTGAAAACCTTAAATTATTTTGCAGCGCTATAGATCGAATTCATAAATGGCGGCTAACAAATTCTTCTTTTTTCTTTATGCTAATTTTCCTCTTTAGCCTCATTTTAAAGCAAGAATTCTTTTCAATTTTTACATGCTAACGAGACTAGTGAGGAAAATTAGCATGAAGACAAAATAATCATTTCTTAGCCGCCATTTATGAATTCGGTCTTTTAAAAGAAGCAAGACTATTTGAATAATTTGGTATCGGTTTTTAAACATGTATGTTTGGTGTTTAAAAAAGAGTGTCAGGTTTTATGCTGAAAAATCAATTTTTTTTTCTCTCTCTCTCTTTCTCTCCACAGCTCGCGTTGGCGGTAGTTGCGTTAGTTGTTAGGAATAAGTATTTTAAGAATTAAAATTAATTCACGACAAAACTCTCTGTTGACTAAAGGCCGGATGACTTTATAAAGCTGGAAAGTCACTTGTCATTATCCGGAGTACCCTCAAATTAATCACTTTGCAATGTCTACTAATGCACCTATTGATGTTTGATGTTAAGATGTTAAACCCCTGGGCCCAGTTGTTCAAAACCCGATTAAGCTAACCCTGGGTTAGAGTGAACTTTGATTCCAGTCTATTTGCCAATTCACAAAGATTTTCCCGAAAGATTTTTGCTTGTCGCTTGTGACTTACACTTATTTTTAGTCTAAAACCACTTTTTGAAATTGTTTTCAGAGGGCGAAATTAAAACGCCGTTTACTTTTCAATCGAGGGTTAGCGTTAATCGGCTTTCGAACAACCGGGCTCAGGAGTGTTTGTGGGGGGGGGACTGACCCAGTGGAATTGAGCTGCTTTTCATGGAAGCTATAATTGAACTGATCATTTCCGAGTTCACGTCAGCCTCTTCTTCAAAACGAGTCTAAGTGCCAAAGTTTTGTGATGGTAGCAAGTTTTAACGGATGGATTTTTTTTTCAGGCTTCTCTACGCAATTGCTAAAATTGCGTTCATAACTGCGAGGATCATAGCTTCACTTGATTAATTAGTTTTACTTTGCATATCAATTAATCATCATTTTCATATGAAAGATTTTGCACTTCTACTCTCCTTGAAAAAGAAGCTGAAGCCATTTCGGAAATGGTTTATTCCCAAACCCCGGGCACCTACTGAATGTCAAATAGGCCACTTCAGGCTCTTTTTTCAAAGCAAGTCTAAGTGCGAAGTCTTTCTTATGAAAATGAGTTTCATTCAGATGCGAATTAAAATCATCGTCATCACAAAACTTTCGCACTTAGACTCGCTTTGAAAAAGATGCTGACGCAAACTCGGAAGTGGCCTATTACGGGTTCTCTTGGTCTACCAAGATGGCCGCCATGTCAAAATCTCGACCCAGGGGAAACTCGTACGTGTCAAAATCCCAACCGAAGGGAAGGCTCTCGGTGTCAATTTCCCTTGGTTAGCGCCCCTGCACCGCACCCCATCCCCCCTCCCCCCTCCCCGCACCTCGCACCTCTTCAGTAGACGGTTAAGGTAGCTGCCATTTCATACCGCGATAACCTTTGACAAACACAACGCAGAGTTAATAATTGTTTACGTTTTGTCATGTAAAACAAAAAGTGACATTTTAAGACTTGTAAGATGTAAATGAATTTTGAAGTAAGTGAATAAACATTGCAGTTTTGGTTACCGCTGATGCAGCGAAGGCTTTTGTAGGCATTTGAACCCATGATTTCTGCGATTTTGGCTTGATATTCTATCTCGCAGTCTTAAAATGCTGTTTCTTAAGATACATCTTAGTGTGACCGCGTTGGTGTGATCGCTTTGTTGTGCAAAACGCTATTTGCCCTGCTATTGCATGTTTGCGGAATGTTTTTACTGAGCCAAACATAAGCGTTTTCAGGTTAACTGATGTTTGCCGAATGTTTTTACTTAGCCAAACATAAGCGTTTTCAGGTTAACTGATTTGTATTATTTATGTTCAGTGTTTTTGGGAATGCAATATTAATTCTTTTTTAGTCAGTAGTTTCATTTATGTAGATTTGAACCGCGAATTTTCCTGTTTGTTGGGGGACCTTAGGATTTGAAACAAGGCAAAAGAGGCACTTAGGATTGAGACACTTATTTTATTACTAGCATTTTTTTACGCGGATCCACAATACCCTGTCTTCCGACATTATAAATTTTCAGCAAAGCATTGGCATTTTTTTACTCACAACAAGTTGAAAATTTAAGCAAAGCCACCGTGAGAGCTTTCGGTCAAGAAAATATATTAAGATGCAGTGAATTCTTACAGCGATGCTCCCAGCTTCTTTTATTATATGCTGAATATTAATACTGGATTCTGTAGTTTGTCTTCAGGCAGACATTAAAGTTGCCTTAGGCTACACGTAACGTGAACGTATCCTACCGTGATCAACTTATTTGCTTTAACTAGTTTTAGTTTAGTGGACTTCATTGAGTTAAACTCTTAAAGCAAGTCAATATTATGCGAAGAAGAAATAAAACCGTTGCGAAATATAGCAAAGCCTCGCGTGAAATCTTTAATGTGCATTTATGATGACCTAACTTATTCAGTAAAACGATGAACTGGGTACTGAAAAAGAGAGATGGGAAAAGAAGACCAAGAGACATGCTAGTCAGATTTCGACAGCTGTTATTTCTGGTTCACTGTTTTACTGCACATATTCTCTGTTTTCCAGGCACAAGTCTTGTACATTTCTCCCCACACCCCCAAATCACTCCCTCTCTCTCACAAACACAACACAAGAGAAAATGAGATTTTCTCTTGACAACATAGAAAAAAAAATCAGCAACGTTCTGTACGAGGTAGGGACCAGCCGCAAGGTTCTTAATCGATCATTCAGTGACGAAGCTGACTTGGTTCCTGAGAACTGTTAGAGACAACGACAACTTTGGGTCAACAGACTTAAAGTGGCTATGACTAATTTTTTTTTTCTTTCTCAAGATAATCTACAGGTTACCTAGACGTTCTGCGGAAAACATCTCGCGATTTGCTTAAAACCCGATATACGTTCGTCCCTGGTTAAGAAGGCCGACAGGCTCACAACCAGAGGGGTGTGAAGTCATGTGACGTAGGTTAAGGAACGCGCCTTCCTGGCTTTGTTTGCAAGAGAGAAACTGCGAGTGTTTTGAGGCTGTTGTCACAATTTCGAGCTGTCCGTGTCATCGATTGAAGAGACTTTATCTGAGGGAGAAAGTCAAGTTTTTTTCTTTTTTACCTGAAGTCAAAACCTCGTGTTCCTTAACTTGCGTCACAGCATTATTTTGACCGAGAAGAATCCAGAGAAGACTAAGGCGTACGGTGAGTTTCATTTTTAAATCGTGTTTTGGGCAAATCGCTTTTGTTTTTCCGCGAAACGTCTTTGAGAGATGAGTAGATTCAGGTCAGTGAAAAAAAGAAAAAAACGCTATAGGCAATGTAAGACCAACCGGTTCCTTCACATTTGGGTACCTGGAGAAATGTCACATGCTGTTCACAAACGAATACGTGGCCGGGTATAGATCGTTTTCACCGTAAGGTCATCAAATTCTAAAATCAAAATCCTGACGTTTTCTGAATTTTTATCTGCAGGGCCTTGACGATTATCTCGAACTAAATCTTTTCACAAGTTTCCAGTGCCATAGCATCTTTGACCATCTTTCGTTTTCAAAATACGGCATTTTCAATTTTCGAATTCTTTCAAGTTGTTTATGTGCTTGTCTTTGATAAAATATAATTTTCCTGGCTTTTTTCCTTGAAAGGTTGAGAATTTATTTTTTTGTGGCGTGGCAGTGAAAACGATCTATTCTAGAGTCTAGGCGATGATTTTGCCAAAGGCCTAAAGGAGGAAAACAAAGTATACAAAAACCAAAAACTCCGAGAGACACTAACGAAAGTAGTAGAGACACTGACGAACGTCTCGACGAAAAATTGTGAAGTAACCACACAGAAACTGCTAGACAACAAAAGCTGGAAAGGGAAGGACATTTTATTGCCAAATGAACACTATTTTATACCGAACATCTACCGTCCCTCACTGCTCGGGACAGCAGACCAGCGTGTCCTGGACGGGTTCTGGTCACTTTATAGCAGAACCCCGGGGAACAGGGGAATCTTTGTTTACATTTTGTGTCATCAACATGTGCTCATAATTCCCTTATTTTATCAAGCTATTAAAATAACGTTTCTGAATATTGAACGAAAATAGCAGGATCAGTTATCTCTGAAAATTTAAGCCAACATACAGAATATTTTAGCGAAAATTCCCTCTTGAAAACTAACAAACAAAAAACCCGCAGTCCTGAAGACTGGCCATGTTTTTCAAGTGACTGGTGTAACTGGTGTACCTGTGGTATATCTATCCCAAGAGATGTAGCGACCTGACCTTCTAACCAGTCTTTCTCAGTTTGTGACAATTAATCCAATATGGCGACCAGACGTGCTACGGTTCTCTTGACTTCCCTTTCTTGTACGCGGCAGAATAACAAGCTCCTAAGAGTGGTAACGAGAACTTTAAGTATTTCAAAAGCTACGACTGGTAACCCTTCCTTGAGGTAAGCATGTTTCTCTTAAAACGTCGCTTCTGCCATTACCTGCCTGTAGGTCGCGTTGTGCTGTTCGACACATCACGGACGTCTACAAAACATGGACCCGGTCCATGGACCACCCATGTGGACTGGGTCTAAAACACAGGTCACGGGTCAGGTCTCAGGTTATCGTTTTTACCAATACTGAAACGACCCTTAACCTTCACTAATACTTACCTTAGGCCTAAACACTCTCTTAGTGTAGCATTTAGGCCTAAGGTTAGCATTAGGTTTAAGTTAGGGTGGTCCATGGACTGGGTCCACAATGGATGTCCATGGACCCGAGTCCATGTTTTGTAGACATCCACACATCACAGGCGGCCCAAACTCATAATTTGAATGCTCAGTTAATGTAATGAGTTTTAGGGTTAATATGGGAAACATGAACCGAAAAAATCCTTGTTTACAGCAACGAAAATTAATAAAATAAACTTTCTTTTACTGCACCTTGTGTCCTTCTGTCAATTTGAGGCGTTCTGGGCTGGTTTTGAAATTTGACAAGGCTGGAGACTTGGAACCTCTGAAGCAAGTGATCACGATCAAGGACGATTTAATCCGAAAAATTGGCTTGATTCGGCCTTTTGTCTACTCTCACCTGAAGATCGATAACACGATATAGCATAAGGGCCCAGAGTCCGAAAACAGTCTCTACACACTTAGAGAACAAGCCAGTTTTCACGAAGAAGCCACCACTTTCTTCAACTTAGAAAGGCTTTTTGGATTCAAAGTGAACACGACTGTTGAAAGCTCCGGCTTGGCAGCCTGGCTTGGTGACAATCTCACTTCTCTCTAGGGGTTGGTATCCGAGATCAAACTTTGTTTATTTGTTTGTTTGATGTTGAATTTCAAATTAGTCCAAATTTGCCCCC
>BLFK01000010.1:2217563-2227563 GCA_014634185.1 Astreopora myriophthalma
GGGCTTCTGTGTGAACTACTGCCTTAAAATGGTGTAGAAAATGAGTGAGAATAAGGTTAGAGATAGAAGGCCTTCATGATGGCAATGATAATGTATGCTAGAAAAACTAGTTTTGCCTTTTCTTTATTTTAGGCCCTGGAAGATATCAAAACAGAACAACTAAAGAGGTAAGTTTGAGTTCCTTACAAGGAACTTTTTTTAACGCAAAGTCCGAAGAACTGGTGCCCTTTTGTAGTCAGTAGGGACCGTAAGACTTCTAGTAAAAACTGTAACGACAGGCGGATAGACAATATAGTCCGCAAAACAAACTTATTTATTGCGCTGAGCAGCAACAACGAAACTACAAGATGGCTGACCTCCAAACTGGGTCACGTGACGCGCAAGGCGCGGGCACTAGACTAGTGCCTCATGTAACCATACTCTTTACAAAAACAAAGTAAAAATGTCAGCATGTTTAACGATATTTATTCTTATTTGACCGGCTGTTATTAAACTTCTAACTCGTTGTATGGGTGGGCGAGGCTGCATTTTGACCTTGACAGGGAAAGAAGTTCGACGTACACAATGAAATCCTGTGGAGGGCTTAAAGTGGAATTGACGAAAAAAGGACTAAAACAAAAAGCCAGCAGGTCCACTTGAGCTGTTCTCCCCTTCCTACTTGAGGAAGGGATGGGACCGAACGTATCGCATTTTGTTGCATTTTCAAACCCGCTCACTGCCGACGACAACTTTGCGCTATCGGTTCGGAACAGCTCGTTTAATCAATTTGCTGTATCACACTTGCAATTTTCATTAAAATTAACCTTGTGTCGATTCACCTCAGTTACAATGAACTACTGTCCTATATTTTCTTCACAGACAAAGACAATCCACCAATCCGGAATCAGTTGAGACCGATCCGCTGAAAATTTTCCTAGAAGCAGTGGAGAATTGTAAGCCAGTTGTGGGCGTCATAGCTATGAGGAGAGCAGGCAGGGTCTTCCAGGTAACTTTCCTTGTTTGCATTCATTTGATTCCAAATTGAGCAGTTTTCAATTGAGTGTCGAAAGTAATTACACAGTAGACCAATTTCAATGTAATCATTAAAATTCAACTTCAATCAAGAAACATGACTCTTCGAGGCTCTGGGGAATGAAGGAAGGACTTGCATGAGCTTCGCCTGAAGTTTCGAGGTGATGACTTTTCTTAAAGAGTGAATTTTGATATATCAAAATTGGGTTATTGCTTTGGGTGTAGTTCTGGTTTGCTCCTGAATCAAAAAACTTGCGCCAACTTTTCAAGCCATGAGATGCAAAACTAGACGTCTATCATTTACTCGCGCATGGCTATCCATCGGTCTTAGACAGCCTTGAATGGACCATTTCCGAATTTTACGTCAGCCTTTCTTTCAAAGCGAGTCCAAGCGCGAAGGTTTGGTGATGGTACATGTAGTTAGTTTTACTTCGCTAAGGAGTAAAGACTCATCTTTGCACTTAGACTCGTTTTGAAGTAGAGGCTGAAGTGAACTCGGAACTGGGCTATTCGATGGTAGACTATTCCAGTGCCTCTCTCCCCAACGTCGCAGCACCACAGTGTCTTTACAATCTCATCTCTTGATTAATCAAACAAGAGTCAAACGAAAATCGATATCGAGTTGTTGGAGGACGTTCGATCCCTTTTAATGACTTCACACTGGCTGAAAACAGACCAAGTCCAAACAGTTTCGATCTGAGGCATATAAGATCGTTTAAAACCGAATCAGGAATTCACGAACTCCCTTAAAGGAGTCCGTTACCTTGTCGACGGTCGTTGAGCCGAAGCACTGCACGTTCTCCATGGCTATTTGTGCCCCCCACCAAGGTTGACTCATTGTCCAGACGTAGGTGCTCCCGTATTCCTCCCAGATGTGATTGACACCGTCTATCTCGCAGTGTAAATCGTTCAAGAGATTGCTCGTCAGGAAAGCACAAGTGACTTCATCCGCCATAAAGGAGTCTGGCTTGAATCAGAATGGTGTGGTAAACGCTACTTTGCTGGCAATCATGGTACTTCCCGATCTGGCGTCTTAAAGGTCATTTAGCTGGAAGCAAGAAGTCTTGTTTGAAATGCTTGCTCACCCAGAAACGATGCCTAGTCGTTCAGTAACAGGGAGCCAGCTATGTACAGGCAGATAGAGGGCATGCGCATTTAGACAGTAACATAGGCGTCGTTTGTTTGGTTGGTACATTGGTTGGTTGGTTGGTTGGTTGATTGATTGATTGATTGATTGCTTAATTGATTGATCGATCGGTGGATCGATCGAGAATTCATACCATGCCCGAATCAACACTCCGCCTGCCTGAAGACAGGTTGACTCCCACACGGACAGTCATACAAACAAACAGACAGACAGACTGGCAGACGCAATCACTGTGACTTTCGGTTCTATAATTCCTAGGTTCCAACTCCCCTCCCGCCCAAACGTCGCCGTTTTCTCGCCATCAAATGGTTGATCACTGCTGCACGGGAACAGCAGAAAACGAACAAAAATGCCAGAATGTACAAGAAGCTGGCGAAGGAGTTACTTGATGCCTACAATAACGAGGTAAGCATCGACACAAACTGCATTAAGAAATTTATTTCCCTGACAAACCATTTATGCTTTTGCGTTGGTCCCTTTTGAGTATGCGTGCAAATGAGGTGAAAGCTTTCGGTGATCCCCACCCATATTCTAATAATTCCCTCTCCTTTGCGTTAAATTTCATCATTCCAACGCTTTCGCTTTGTCAAGTACTTCTTCAAACACAATATGTTTTGTTCGTTTGTGTTTGTTTGTTTGCTTTGTTTTAATTTGTTACTGCTTTGTTTGCAGGGTACTGTGATAAAAAAGAAAATTGAACTTCACAAGCGAGCCGAAGACAACCGAGCCTACGCTCATTATCGATGGTGGTAACACGCGCTTCGACATGATCCGCCCTTCTAACAGTTCCTTGGCCTAAAGAGCAGTGCACTTCCAGTGAAAGGCAAAGGGTTTCGATTTACTGGCGTGCTAACAGGCGCTTCCACAAGCCCCATTTACTGGTCGTCTGGAGAACTTCAACTCAGTAGCAATTAACAAGTTGAATGAACGCATCTCACAGCTAACAAAAACTTTACAGTTTTAAAGAGGCTATTCACCAGGGTGCATTTTTTAATTGACGAAGTCATGATGTCTAATCCCCGCTGCTGTTCAGTTCGTTTTCGGACATGGAAGGCGGTCGGATTCATTGTTTGCTGTTTTGAAACGAAGAAAATGGTCCAGCTGCAAAATGGCCATGAACTAAATATTTCTCGCCCTTTTTCTCTTGTTCATTAGAAATGGCGTTCTTTTAATATAGTGGTATTGTTAAGAAAGACACAACAACAAACAAACAAACAAACAAAAATACAGATTTCTGTGTATATTAAGAAAGTCTATTAATTATTTTCGTCCGAGATGCGCTGTCGGCAAATTCTACCGACCGTGGCGTAGGCTAATCTTTCGCATTCCCTCTTCATTTCATTCCCTCTTTGTTTCTCTCCCTCTTCGCATTCCCTCTGCATTTTGATGAAAAATTATGCTGAATAGGCCATTTCACTTCAGTCTCTTTTTTAAGGCGAGTCTAAGTGCGAAGTCTTTATTTTGAAAATAAGTTTATATTCATTTGCAAAGTAAAAGTAATTACCATCGCAAAACTATGGCACTTTGTCTAACTTTGAAAAAGAGGCTAACTTGAACTCGAAAATGGCCTATAGACCTAATCGGCTAACGCAAGGTTGTACCCAATAGACCGCTTTAGCTTGTACATTTTGTTTTCCAATTCAGACCACGTGATATTCTCAAGGGATTTTTGTTTTTGTATTTTCAAGAATTATGCATACATATGCACGTGCACAAAAAGAAATTTGAAAGAAGATGGTCTCTAGAGTATAATCACGTGGTCTGAAATGGGAAAACAAAATGTACAAGCTAAAGAGGTCTATTCAAATCCTTTGGGCATAAAATGTTTTGTTCTAATTATTTCCATATTATTTAAATGTGAATGCTACTTAAGCTATATAGGACTTTTTCCGTGTTTACATAGCCTCATCTAAACACGAGAGGGCGTTGGGAGAATTCGAGACAGTTATGCAAACCCGAAATGTAGTCGAGGGTTTACATAACTGTCGAAAATTCTCCCTCGAGTGTTTAGATGAGGCTATCTAAGCACGGAAAAAAGTCCTCTATTGCTTTTATAAAATATTAAAAATAATTCGACAAATGAAGGAAAATGCTGTTTGTTTTACTTCTTGATTGAAACAGGTTTTCTCGATACACGCTCAAAACGCGCGTTTGACAACACAACCAATCAAAATTCGTGTGATATCACAACCGTGTTTATATACTCTCATCTAAACACACTTATTAACCAATGAGAGCGTGCGTACTGTCCTAATTATTTGATAAATTATAATGCAAATACAATAAACAAAGAACCTTATCCCAGGGAGATCTGAATTGGTACAACATTGCGTTAGCCGATTTGGTCTATTGCATTTCAGAAACGCAAGAGAAGATAACTGGTGCAGTTATTGTGTAACGCGGAAGCCTGGACACGATCCTATTAATAAACCAATTTCGATGTTTTAAAATTCAACTTTAAACAATAAACATGACTTCGAGGCTCTGAGGAATAAAGTAAGGATTTGTATGAGTTTCTTCCTCGGAGCCTCGAGATGATGCCCCTTGTCTGGGAGTGAATTTTAATATATCGAAATTGGCCTATTCCTCGCGCGCATGCGACGTCACGAGGCTTCACTGTGACGTCAAATATTCACTTCGCTCCTTCTCTCGGAACTAACAAGTTGTTTGGTTCTTTCGAGAAGAGAAAAACAAAAAGTGTTTACTGACAGAAATTGTCAATTGATTTATGGTGGCGTGTGAATTGCTTCCAAGTGTGTAATCTTGCTCTAGCTTGTCAACATGGGAGAGTGAGGTCAGTTAAGTTCACATTTTTATCGAAAAGTGGAAAATGCGGTCAAAAGTGCGTTTTCAGGTGTTTCTCGTCTTCATGTGCCATTTAACTTTTCTTGCGTTTTCCATTAAATCTTTCGCATACTCTCTGAGAAAGTTGATCCAAATGGTAGAATCCATCTCTCGGCAAAGGGAAAACCCGCCAGTTACGGATAGGTTTTTTTGTGGTCAGTTAGATCACTCTTGTCAAAACAAGATTTTGTTGCCATGGTAGGCACGGCTAGTAAGTCGGGCACGCGTTCGTTGTGTTGCGCGTGCATTTGCGCCTTCTTTTGTCGCAAACGCAGCTCGCACGCTCTTTTAATTTATTATGCGTACCTGCTTTGGTGGTTGACCGGCAACTTTGAAAGGACAGTTTGGCTTCCTGCCCACTGGGCGAGCTCACTAACGCAGGGAGTCTAGGAAAAAATGCAATTATCTAGGAACTTCAGACGTTTTGTCGGAAGTCCAATTTGAGCGTATACCCTTTCTTATCACTACTGGATTTGCACACTATTTTGCGACCGGTGGCCGTCTCATATTTTTTGTCGGTCATCGACCACAGGCAACCCAAGCTCATAATGCGAGTTTAAGAGAATGTACGGAGAACATTGAATGGTAGTACATTTCTATATCTGTCCAAATAAACTTGACCTATCTCTAGTGTGTGGCTTACTTGCGTCTTGAGTCGATTTCCATGCCATTCTGGAGCCGTTTTGTTGACATAGCCGAAAACACGCACTCTACCACCCCCTCAAGAAGCGACGAGGTAGGTCAAGTTTATTGGAATAGATATAGACTGCACTGTAAGACTGAACGTCGTTTTCATTACGTTACATGCTCTTTACTATAGACTTTGTGGTCTTGCCTGTGAAATCGTGCAGGCTGTCAAACGTTGGTAAGGATTGGTTCTACTCTTCTCAAAGTCGGGGAGCTCCGCCGTTGAAAGATTTTTTGGCAGTGAGCCGGAAGGCCCTTGCCGGACGGAGTTTGAGGTTTTCAAAGGCAAGGCAGCCATGTTCTATATTGAAAGATCGTATATTGTTTAGACGGCGACGTTGCAACCAAAGCATTTTCTGCCTTTTTGAAGAGAGACTTTTCGTACTTGGTTAAAAAAAGTAATTCTCTCGCGTTTGTTGGATACGAGACGCGCGGTGCGCCTGGTTGGCATCTCAGTCAGTGTTTACACGGACGTGGTTTCGCCTTCCGTTTAAACGATGCCTGTCGAGAAGGTTACCGAAACCGGGCCGTTTTGAAAACGGTACGGTCTCATTTGTCGTGTAAACGGCGAACCCTTGAAACCGTGTTGATGTGAAGCCGGGTTCGTGTAAACGCTGCCTCAGTGTCTTTCCATCAGTATCCAACGAGCGTAAAATAATTGGTGTTAAATAACCGCATACCTGATCATTTCAGTCCACAGCTGGAACTGTGGCTTCTGGCAAGCCGGCTGATTCGTCAGTCTTCTTGTACAAGGATAGGCAAGGTTGGTACAGGGTTTTATCCATTATCTGAATATTTTGTGGACCAAGGGTGGTGGTTTTGAAGTTAGTAGATTTCGCGTTTTATAGGTCATTGCAAGTCAATACGCCTTTATCTCAGGCGGACATTTTGTGGGACAGTCTGGAAACGTTTGTTTCGCCCGTCCGAAACTCGTTTCGAGCCAAATCTATCCGGCATTCGACAAAATGGCCACCGCGTGACAAAGGCGCACAATACGGGCACTGAAATATACGCCGCGGCAATGCTAGCGAGAACGCCAATAAGCGATAGACTTGTCTGAATGACTGTGCGAGTGCATTTTGAAGTTTGGTTCATTTCTTCCTCGTTCTTTGTACCAATGCGCGACGTGAAACGCCCATATTTCAAGTTCTAAGGAAGACGAACGTACACGACGGCGAATCTTGATTTTCATCCTTAGCCGTCGAACACTGTTCCCCCAATTTTAGCAATTTTAAATGACGTTTTCGTGGACGTCGCCGTCGTAGATCTGTGGTCTATATGCTGAGCGTGGGTGGATTTAATTTGTGTACTTGTGCAAAATAGATGCTTTTAACGCGGTGATATGCGCTTCAAAATAGTGCAACACTTGTTGCTCAACAAATATGGAACAATGTTGCAGCAACCTGTTGAACGAAATAGAGCTTGTCTCTATTTTCGTTGGACTGCGGTCAACCGATTGTTCAAGAAGTTGAGCGGCCTACTTCAACGTTCAACATGGCATGACACACCGTTCAAAATTTGTTGTGCAAGAGCTGCAACATTTGTTAATCAACAAATGTTGAACCGTGTGTCACCGGCTTCAGATGTCAATGAAGCAACACTTTATGATAATGTCGTATTCATTTGGATTGTTGATCACGGGTGTCGAATCAAACAAAATTAGACTGAAAGGGAAACAGTTGAGAAAGTTGTCTAAGTGTTGTCTGAGTTGACTTATTGCGTCGTAACTCGTCTTGACCTTGCCGAAACCGGAATCAGTGGTTGACACCAAATAGCAGGGCAATGTAGATTAGCAAATACTTCCTGGGAAGATTGCGGGGCTAAAGCGCTTTCTGACATCGGGACAGAACGATAGACCAAATCGGCTAACTCAATGTTGTACCCAATTCAAATCCATTGGGAATAAAACGTTTTGTTCCAAGTATTTCCATATTGTATAAATGTGAATACTACACTATAATGCAAATACAATAAACAAAGAACCTTAACCCCCGGAGATTTGAATTGGGCACAACATTGAGTCAGCCGATTTGGTCTACTGCAACACCTGTCATAACTGGATTAACAACAATGAAAAAAGGCAATCATGGCGATGAAAGACTTGTCGTGTCCCATGATTACTAGCAGTGAAAAGCATCCCATGAGCCTCCGGAATGTAGTGTTCGCGTCCACCGCCTGCCACGCGAAAACAGCTGGATTAATGATTTGGCTTCAGTGCCAACCAAAAGCACTAAAATTGGAAGCGGTATCTTTGTCGATGACTTATAAAACGCATTATGTCTGCCCCGATCGGTTGTTAAGATTTGTTGCACGATTTATGATATTGAGCTCACACCGGGTACTCAAAGGAAAGCTCTGAACGCTTGAACTGAAAAAAAAAAACCAAAAAAACAAAAAACACCCTAGTTTGAATAATTCATATTTCGTAGAAATAAGTACGTGTTTTTGTCTAGTCGCTTAATAGGGGTTACGGAGTTGGTGGATTTTAATCCAAGGCAACCGCTTCTTGAATGTTTGGGATACTGCACACGTACTGAAAGGCAAAAAGACACAAAAAGATCCAAACTATATAGCACAGCCAGATGGCACATTAAGTTATGTGAAGCGAGTTCTTCACTTAAGAAGATCGGCTGGTGCCAGTAGACGTCCTAAAACAGAAGACCTAAGAAAAGAACAGTTCCTTAGTGTGACAGAATTATGATTATGCAATGAAGTAGATTTGGCAGAAAGGGTTCTAAGTTACTGCCCAATCTTTTCTTCCATGAGTAAGAGGATTCCCTCGACGTGGGTTACAATTAACTTTAGCTTATCCCCAAACAGGCCTCGTTTGTTCAGTTTGACCAAGAGACATCTTGGTTTTAGAACCAATCAAGCGAAACACTAATGCCCGACCAACTATACATCTATACTTGAAAAACTTGGTCTTAAATATTCTCAAAGTAATCACTTTACTACACACTGAAAAACACTTGAAAACTAGGAAGTCTTAACCTGCCTGGGTCTCTGGTGTATTCGCCTTCCGCCACTGTTGAAGTCTCACCTGCCTCCTTGTGTTTTAGTTGGACTGACTGTTTCGCTGCGTCACATCCCTTCTCTGTTTCTCTTTGACCAACCTAGAATCACTTAATATTTTTAGAACCCACTTCAATCGAAAAAAGAAACGAACCTGAATTATGGATTACAGGACTACTTGAATAACAAGATGTGTTTATATCAGGTTTTGACCGTTGTCAGTTTCTAGGAAAGGATTGCATTTCCGAGAAACGGGCTCTGCTATTGTGAGAGAAAACTTGTAAATAAATAACTTGCGGTTTGATACTGGCTTAAGAAAGCTGATGTTATTCTCGAAACTTGCCTAGCCGGAAAGAAAAATATCATGGTTTTGACGCCCTCCCAGACCTTTAAATTGTTGCACTAAGTGTTAGTGCACTGGGCAAATGAATACGTATGGCATTCGAAACGAGAGACCGGTCCTAAAACACTTCTGACATGATGGGGCTACCAGCCAAGTTAAGGCTATGTTATTTGTAGAGGCTTCGGATTTATATTTTGTCACTGTTATTTGTGCAGTTTTGTAGAGGCTTCGGACTTATATTTTGTTAGTGTTATTTGTGGAGTTCAAATTGTCGCATTTATTGCCGGGCATTTATTAAGTGGACAACGCGATATTTAAGCGGCCCGTCTGTGTTATCTTACATGTAATGACAAGATAACGCGCGACAATAACAGAAAAGGCACCCAAGGTAATTTATAGCGCAGTGTTTTTTCATGTCCAGTCTTTGGCAAGGATGATCTTAAAGCCAGAATCCTTAGCTAACCGGTTTCAAATAACGTACATTGTTTCAGTCCCTTCGAGGTGGTAATTGGACTTACATATATCGATGAATATATTCGCTTGCGAATTGGTCTTTATGGTTGATGAAAGAGCTCCAGCTCAAGTTCTTTAGTTCAGTAAAAGATTTGTTATTCGAAACCATTTAACGTGCTCAAAAGTAATAAAAGGTAGAAGTCGTTGAGAACCAAAATTCCGTCCATTAAAGTCCTTAAGTTAACTTTTTGATTGAATAGATGGTACGTATTCTATCTGTCAATCAGAAGAGTAGCATTTGCTTGCATGGGAACTTTGGTAGCTCAACGTACCAACCAGTTTAGAAACAGTGCCTGGAAAAAAATGAATTCTTTGTAGTTACATTGCGGAGAAAGACCGCAATGAATTCGGTTGACATACAACCAGGAAAAACCGGCAATGTAAATTTAACTGATAAATGGCTCATACCTTACTACTGAAGGAAGCTCGGTACAACTGATTAA
>BLFK01000010.1:2238903-2246403 GCA_014634185.1 Astreopora myriophthalma
CAAAAAAAAAAACAAAACAAAAAAAGAAAGGGGAAAAAATGCAAGGAATACCTAGTTTGAACAATGCACATGTCGCAGAAATAAGTGCGTGTTTTTGTCTAGTCGCTTGACAGGGGTTACGAGTTTATGGATTTTAATCCAAGGCAACCGCTTATTGAATGTTTGGGATACTGTACACGTAGTGTAACGCACCAACCAAGTGGACGCAAAAAGAGCCAAAATATATAGCACAGCTAAATGGGCACATTAAGTTATGTAAAGTAAGTTCTTCACTGAAGAAGATCGGCTGGTGCTAGTGGTCCTATAAAACAGAAGACGCATAAGAAAAGAACACTGAGCTATTATGACAGAATTATGATTATATCGTGAAGTAGATTTGGCAGAAATGGTTACTGCCCAAGCTTTTCTTCCATGAGTGAGAAGATTCTCTCAACGTGGATTACAATTAACTTTAGCCTATCCCCAGACAGGCCTCGTTTGTTCAGTTTTACCAAGAGACAACTTGGTTTTATAACCAATCCAACGAAACACTGATGCACTAAACATATATGCTTGAAAAACTTGGTCTTAAAATATTCTCAAATTAAACACTTTACTACACACTGCGAAACACTGAAAACAAGGACATTTTAACCTGCCTCGGTCTCTGCTGTTTTCGCCCTCCGCCACTGTTGAAGTCATGCTTCTTTGTGTTTTAGGTGAACTGACTGTTTCGCTGCATCATACTGAGTCCGCGTTGAGTTATCCCTTCTCTGTTCCTCTTTGACCAACCTAGAATCACTTAACATTTTTAGAACCCAGTCCAATCGAAAAAAGGGAACCTGGATTATCGATTACAGGATTACTTGAATAACAAGATGTGTTTATATCAGGTTTTGACCTTTGTGAGCCAGTTTCTAGGAAAGGATTGCATTTCCGGGAAACAGGCCCTGCTGTTGTGAGAGCAAACTTATAAATAAATAAGTAAATGAATAACTTGTGGTTTGATACTGGCTTAAGAAAGCTGATGTTATTCTCGAAACTTGCCCAGCCGGAAAGAAAAATATCATGGTTTTGATGCCCTCCCAGACCTTTAAATTGTTGCACTAAGTGTTAGTGCACTGGGCAAATAAATACTTATGGCATTCGAAACGAGAGACCGGTCCTAAAACACTTCTGACATGATGGGGCTACCAGCCAAGTTAAGGCTATGTTATTTGTAGAGGCTTCGGATTTATATTTTGTCACTGTTATTTGTGCAGTTTTGTAGAGGCTTCGGATTTATATTTTGTTAGTGTTATTTGTGGAGTTTAAATTGTCGCATTTATTGCCGGGCATTTATTAAGTGGACAACGCGATATTTAAGCGGCCCGTCTGTGTTATCTTACATGTAATGACAAGATAACGCGCGACAATAACAGAAAAGGCACCCAAGGTAATTTATAGCGCAGTGTTTTTTCATGTCCAGTCTTTGACAAGGATGATCTTAAAGCCAGAATCCTTAGCTAACCGGTTTCAATTCGTACATTGTTTCAGTCCCTTCGAGGTGGTAATTGGACTTACATATATCGATGAATATATTCGCTTGCGAATTGGTCTTTATGGTTGATGAAAGAGCTCCAGCTCAAGTTCTTTAGTTCAGTAAAAGATTTGTTATTCGAAACCATTTAACGTGCCCAAAAGTAATAAAAGTTAGAAGTCGTTGAGAACCAAAATTCCGTCCATTAAAGTCCTTAAGTTAACTTTTTGATTGAATAGATGGTACGTATTCTATCTGTCAATCAGAAGAGTAGCATTTGCTTGCATGGGAACTTTGGTAGCTCAACGTACCAACCAGTTTAGAAACAGTGCTTGGAAAAAAATGAATTCTTTGTAGTTACATTGCGGAGAAAGACCGCAATGAATTCGGTTGACATACAACCAGGAAAAACCGGCAATGTAAATTTAACTGATAAATGGCTCATACCTTACTACTGAAGGAAGCTCGGTACAACTGATTAACAAATTGAAATGACTGCTGAATGACTATTCCACGAACGATTTGAGTTGGTTCCACATTGCTATCAACGCACTGACACATTCACGAGACAATCGGCCCTTAAGGTTACCTCTCTCATCCATAACATCGACTGCTTCTTGAAGCAATTTTGACGATATTTTGGGATGAGCCTCGACATTCCTATTCTCCTGAAGTAATTTTACCGCGTCCTCGTACGTCTCATTCCAATTCAGCTTTTTCTGAAGCTCTTGCCACCTTTGCTTCGCCTGCTCTTTCTCTTCCTCCGTCTTAGGTAGCCTTTCTACATCGCGGCGGATGGTTTTCACCTTGTAATTGGCAATGGGTGTGAACAATTGTGGAAGCACATAGGCGTACATCATGACTTGCAGCTGTCGGCTTAGTTCACCGAGACGTAAGGAGGCTTGCAAGTCAGACGAGACTGGGGGAGCAGTAAGCATTGGTCTTCCTTCTTTGACAGCAAATGGTAATAACTTTTGTTGCGTCTCCTGAAGTTCTTTCACCTCTTTCTTCAAAACCTGATTCTCACTTCTGGTCTTCTCAAGGTCTTCCTTTACGCCCTCCATCTCTCCAGAGACCATTGCTAAATGCTCCCTTAAAGTAACGCTTTCCTCTTCGTGGACCAAATTCGCTTTTTCGAGCTCTTCGACTTCCTTCTCGACACGATCCAGTTTCCCCTCGACATTTCTAAGCTTGTCTTCCAAACTTTTCTTTTCATTTTCCAGTTTGTTAATTCTGGACTTAAGCTTTGAAATCTCCTCGATCCTTGTCTTCAAGGCGATATCCAGCTTCTTGTTTTTGTCCTCGAGATCTTTCATGGCCTTTTGTAAGCGTGATATCTCTTCGTTCTTCTCATCGATTTTTTCCTTTAGCGACTCAATGTGTTGGCCGATCATTACTTCGCTGATTGTTTCCCGTTCAAACGACGTCTCTTGATGTACAAGGCTGACAATGGCTGCTGCCGGTACTCTACCACGGTGCTCCATCAATCTTAGTTGGTCTTCACTCATGGTGGAGAATCGATCCAAAACCAGTTTTGACGTTCATAAGAAAAAGGTGGATTCTTCGATGTCTGCGTCGTGTCTGGTCGCCAAGTACAGTGAGCTAGTAGAAGATTTTATTGGTCTGCGCATGGGCAGTTTTCTAAGAAATTGAAAATTGAAGGTTTTCTAAGAAATTGCACTAGAGGGGGGCTTCCGCAATATAGTTGCTGGGATCATGTGAAATGAAAATATACTGGTGGGCTCCGCTTGGTTTGAGGAAGTGGATTGCATAACATAATTTTTAAAGATGCTTTGATGCAATATGAAATAAGCCGGTCAGGGGATGAATTCATTTGAAATATCGATCTTTTATGTCGATTGTGATGGTATAGTCCCTGGCGCCGTTGAGATCTGGTTCCGACTGTTTCTAGAGAAAGAACTGCAAACTGGTGTATACTCCATGCTCAAGTGCTCCTTCATTTGGTCTCTAAGTAAAACACGTGTATAGAACTGGGCTATATATACTGAAACGGTTTTAGAGTTTAAGGAATTCATGATCTGGTCATCCCTCAACCGAGATACAAAATACTGGTTGTGTTGCTTTGTTTTTCTTGGAAAGCAGCAGATCTTTCCACTGGATACGACAAGGGTGTTATGATAGCCACTCGGCTCGACTCTATAACAATAATTTTATTGTTGTTTTCAATAAGACGAGTTTCCTCAGTTAAAGAGTATAAAAACAAACGATGACCTGGTCTCAAAATAAAATGCGGGGGTGCTGAAACAAAAATGAAATAAAAACTTTATTAATTAATCTATAATTCTCTTCATAAATTTCCCGAAGCGTTAGTATTTTGGTTTCGTGATGCATCGTCACGTTACTGATATATGTAGATATAGTTACCGAGGGTAACGCGAGGTTCGAATTTCCGATCGGGAGTCGACCGTGTATATGTGGCGTAAAGAAAAGCTACAAATATATATTGTTTTAAAGCTTTATAAGGCCGGGAAAAATTGACTCCTACTGTCAATGAACAATTTAAGCCAAAAACAACCGTTTTAATTACCCCTAAAGATTTATAACTGTGCACGAATAACCTGACGATTTAGATCGACTGGAAGTCAAAGTGTTTCAGACGGTTTTTTTTTTTTTTTTTTTTTTGCAATTATGTAAGTGTAAAAAAAAACCAGCTTTTTTACAATTATATAATTGTAAGAAAGCAGCATTTTTGCAATGATATAATCGTAAAGAAGCTTCATAGCATTATTTAGGAATGCAAATCCCCTTGGTTATTTCAAATATTTCATTTCAGTGTGCAATACAAGTTCAAATAAAATCAGTCGCTGTTTATTGCAATAACGCGATCAGAGCTCAGGGAGATACAAGATAATGACGAGTTCAGTTCAGTTGTTCGAGTGCTTTGGTTATTGTGACCTTGAACGACATCTGTTTGGAATTACCGCGTTGCCTCGTAAGGAGATTGACAGCTAACGGACCAATTAACAAAACGTTGCTCACCTCGTGAGTACTTGTGAGTACTCGTGAGTACGGTGTACTTATAAGTTTCTAATTCGTCACAGCTCAATTCTGTTAAAGTGGCCAACACACTG
Organism: Astreopora myriophthalma; assembly: GCA_014634185.1. Lineage (NCBI taxonomy): Eukaryota > Metazoa > Cnidaria > Anthozoa > Scleractinia > Acroporidae > Astreopora > Astreopora myriophthalma. Next base: position 2,243,494 of record BLFK01000010.1, read on the forward strand.
ATGTTATCTGTTTAAATTATCGATGTCCTCATTCTTTAAAACAGTTTTTACAATGTGACAACTCTCTCTCTATTCTAAGCCCCCGCAAGAAATCGCCCGCGTTCGACATTTGACATGAATCGTACATGGGCTATGCAAATGAGTAGATATGAGCCAATAGTGTTCCAGTGATAAAAGAATAGGACAGCCACGAGTTTACAGTGTAATTGTGAATTCTAATCCGACAGTTGTGATGGTTGAAGTTGGTACATTTTTGGACAATTCCAGCGCGGCTTTGGTTGAAGCAGTTGTTCTGCAAACTAATCTCATAAATTTGCGCAAATAAAACACAGCGTACCTTGATCTGTTTCGAACAGAATTTGATATGTCTCGTCACGGTGTTTCCGCGATGTCTGACAGGTTCATTTGTTGACATCGCTTTTCTAGGAAAGCATGCTGTGCTTTCTCGGAAAAGATGCACCGAACGGTTCGATGAATGCGGAGTGCTTTATTTTGAATATAGAGCGCCTTTATAAGTCAACGAAATTTATCTGGGACAGTGCGTGAATTAAAATTTAGCTTTTGCGTTAAAATGAATTCAAATTTGTTGTCTTAGCTGAGTCAGAAGCGTAACAAGCCCGGGGGGCGGGGTACTCGATATATCCCTGGGTGGGGAGGTGCGGCGCGGCCCCTCATACCCTGACCCTGTTTAAGACAAATATCGGCAGCTTCTGTGAGTACCAGAGCACAGATTACGTAAGCTTACGTAAAACAAAAGAAATAAAAGAGGAAACAAAACAACTCCAAATAAAGACTATTCCCAAGTTACCAAAAATACAAAGGTTTCCGGTACCTGCAGAAAGACCCCAAATATCGCTGATTTTCCAACCCTATTTAAGACAGAATTCCGATTTTTGATACCCGGCAATAATAAATACATTGTGCGAAACAATTTTGCTAAATCAGCCTTTGGCGAGTTACTGTCCAATTAATCTGATTGTCTGCCTACACGTTTGTTTTTCTGTGGTGGATGAGTACCACACACATGCATGCTTCGTGACCTATGGCACATGGCTCAATCCTCAGAAATCACGTCTCTTCTGTTGAAAATTTCTACTTATCTGGATAAGAAATAGGACATTTTAAGGGCCATATAGTGGCGAAACGTTGATCATTCCGAGTTTCTCACGAAGAATCAAAGGCAATACAACATATTCACACCGCACGTTTGTCAGCGTATATAAAACTCGATGATATGAAAAGAAATGTCACAGCAAACGTTTACGGAGTCTTGAACGGGCTCCCCGATCGAACTATTCCTTAAACTAATAGCCACACTATGCTGACATGTCGCTTAGAGCACTGTGAAAATTAACTGAAGCCAACATCCATTAATGGCAATCGACATTCAGGCGCAGAATAACCGGACTTCAAAATAAATTCAAATTGTTGGTTATAAAGGATCCATCAGGCTTTTTGTCAACACTGGGTGACTGGATCTCACTGCCAGGACTGCCTTAAAAGTGAAGCAATAAATTTCCCTTTACTTATCTTTTCAAACTGTTGGATTGGCTTTGCCTACAAAAGTGAGGGGCTTGAAGTCCTCACGGGTCATAAATCGCATCGCTCGCCGGGATTCATTTGATTCCTGGTTTAAGGATTGCTTTATCGTCATAAGCAATTTAATATAAAATAACCTATCTAGATGGCGAAATTTCACGTCAGGTTTTGCGTTGTTAATTCCAGTAACTGTTGTCCATCTTATTGGATATTCAGCGGTGTATATGGTTTTTCCTCTAATTTGTTTTTATAAACTCTGCTATGATTCATTGACCAGCAAAAACATTTCCTTTTCTTTTTATAGGCTCCTAAGTAACCTAGCGGAAAGGTTCCTTTTCCCAGCGCAAAAAGAATGTCCAAACTGAACTAAGATGCCTTATCCATTTGCTGCAGTTGTTTCCAAATAGATATCAACTCGCATACACGTTTCAACGAAGACCATCCTTTAAGGTTACCTTTAGCATCCATCAATTCAGCGGCTCTGTTAAGACCCTCCTCGGTTAATGGCGCTGGATGGGCATCTACATTTCTGCTTTCTTGGAGCGCTTTCATGGCCTCTTCATAAGCCTCGTCCCAATTGAACTTCCCAGTCAGCTCTTGCCACTTGTTCATAGACGTCTTCTTTTCCTCGGTTGCTTGAGGAAATTTATTCAAGTCGCGACGTATGTTCTTCATCTTGTAGTTTCTGGCGGATGAAAACAAAGTCGGAAACACAATCTTGTACATCTTGTTCTGCACTTGCCTACACAGTTCTCCCAATGTAAGGGAGGCGTGCAACTCGCGATCGGCTAATTGCAAATGCGGTGGTAATAACTGCGGAGTTATTTGTCGCGGTGCTACTCTGGCAAGACCTGCCGGTGTAGGCGTCTCTGCTTTATGTTGTGAATCCTTTAGCTCCTTTATTTCCTTCTTTAACGCTTGGTTTCTGTTCTCCATCTTTCCAGCAACTTTGTCAAAATTTTCCTGCAATTCCATATTTTTCTCTTCTTGAGCCCTCTTTGCCTCGCCCAACTCTTTGATGTCTTTCTCCATTCGAGTGACCTTGACTCCCACAGATCGCAATTCGTCTTCCAGTTCCTTCTTGTCGTTTTCAAGCCGACTGAGTCTCGTCTTGAGAGCCTTGATTTCCTCGTTCCTTGCCTTAAGTTCTACTGTCAGCTCTTGGTTTTGCTCCTCCAGAGTTTCCACAGCCGCCTTTAGTTCGACGATTTCTCGATTTTTGTCATCAATGTGCTTCTTGAGGGACTCGATGTCTTCGCTGTGTGTGTACATCATGTCGTTCAGTCGCACGCGCTCTTGATTTACTTCTCGTACTGTAACTGCGGTTCCCAAGAAGGCCGCCATTGGATCGATATCTACTCCCAGTTGTCG
>BLFK01000010.1:2248903-2273903 GCA_014634185.1 Astreopora myriophthalma
TGTTCAGTTTACTTCGCTTGTCATCGTTTTCCACATCTCTATAAATTCCTTGATGCAGGCGGGGCTGTGCCAGTTGGTCAACCTCCCTGCGCTCTCCATCAGTCTTGCAGAGGCTACGAGTACTTCCTCGTTCAGATCGGGATGTGCGACTATATTTCTACTCTCCTGAATGGATTTCATTGCCCTCGTGTGTAGCCTTTTCTTCCACTTCAATTTCTTCTGGAGTGTTTCCCACCTATGTCTTGCCTCCTGTAGAAGTTTCTCGTCTGGCAGGTCGTTTATATCTTCCTCGATATGCTTAATTTTGTAACTCTTTCTCTCATCATACAAATTTGGGTGAACAGCCTTGTACATCATTGCTTGTATTCGCCAACAGAGCTCACCCAGAACCAGTGAGGCACTTTCCAATGGTTCATTGAAGTTTGGTAAGGCCAGCCCTTCTCTGGAGACGCCGGATGCCATTTGTTGCACTGCGTCTTCTAGATTCTGGACCTTTTCTTTTAGTGCCGTATTCTCGTTTTTAGTCTCGTCAAGACTATTCTTCATTCTATCCATTTTGGTCGACAACTTTTCTACGTGCTCTTCTAACGCAACGTTCTTTTCCTCGGTTGCCTTGTTCGCCGTTTTCACCACAGTGACTTCCTCTTTCACAGCTTCTAGTTCGACTTCAACAGACTTCAATTTTGTTTCCAAGGCTTTCTTTTCCGATTCCAGTTTGTCTATTTTGTCCTTTAGACCCTTAATTTCTTTGTTTTTGAATTCCACCGTGACTTTTAAATCGTCGTTTTCCTCTCGAAGCTCTTTGATATCGCTTTTTAGCCGTGATATGGCCTCGTTTTTATCATGGATTTCTCTCTTAAGTAACTCGATTTCCTTGCCGTGCTTGTTTATCGCTATAACTTTTGGATCGACGCTAAGTCTTCCCTCTATTGTTGTCACACTCAGCAACTGAGGAACGCCTTGCGCCATGACTGCGTTTAAGTGTTCCATCTGCCTCGATGAAGAATCGCTCATTGTGTTTTCTCAACTTGATTTACGAAACCGAAGCACCTGAAAAATCTGCTAGTCTGTGCTTTCACGGCCTTGGTAGAAAATGAATTACATTGAGGCAGTTGTTGTGAGTTTGATCATCATGACGTATCCCATTGAATGTCAACTCGTGCGCATGTTTGACGGTCATAACCGCTGATAGGACGGAAACAAAATTCAAACCACATACAAAACCAGTAGTGCTTGAAGGCAATCTTCAATTCTAAAGACGAAACTTGAGCACAGCAGCGTGTCGCATTTAATACTCCATCCGCTATGCAGAGTAACGAAGAAACCGCAAGTGATATTCATTTGGCAGAACTCGGGGCTAATTAACTGGCACCGAATTGTATTTCAAGTGTCAAGGTATTATGGCATCGTCAAATAAGCGCTCAGCTCAGTGTACCGCATGCAGGTGCTATCAAATATCAACCGCAGTGAACTTTCTCGGAAATGTTTCAACAAGTTCTTGGAAACAAAACATGGAAAGATTTTTGCACGCAGAACAGTTAAGATGACACTGAATTCGTTTATCTTTGTGGTAGAACGGTTTCTAATTGAGTATCGAAAATAATTTGGCGATTACTTTGGTATTGCATGCATAACTACGCTTGGTGATTGGCTGTAAAACACTGAGCTACATTCTCCGCTCGCGGGCGTTTTCCTGTACTTCGCGTCGCTTTTGAGGGAACGATTCGAGATCAAGAAAAAGTCTATTCTTTGAAAGAAAATGCTTTATTTTATTAAAGAGGGCATGGCAAACTTTTGGTGTGTCGCTTGGCAGGATTAGACACGCACAATGTCTGTTTGTCAGGATATGCGAACAGAGGACATTAACTTTTAACCCTTTGGAGTGAAAACAAAAGAAATCACTGTAACCTTGCGGGATGCACGTGTTTTTCACCAGTTTTCTGAAGTTCGTATATATGAGGAGAGAATTAAGAAGGCTTTGCTAGGTTCAGTCATTAAGGGCGCATTCTTTTGTGAATATTTCGAAAACCTTCCCCGCTTACCATGGATTATGACCTATCGAACTATATCAATCAGTGCACTCGACTGCGTTTAGCTACGCATTTTAATGTGATCTTTCGTATTCGTCTTACAACGGGTGTGTAAGACTACTCTCGAAAGTAAACGAAATCCGAAGTTATATGCTGGAATATCGCGCAATCCAATTGGTTGTTGCTAATTGAAGTTGATTGAAAGTTCATCGAAGATTATGTCAATCAGCTTTCCTTAATATTCAGAAAACATTCGCGTTACATTATCAAATTGCAAAGTCTCCTACAACTAAGCGTCAGAGTGAGAAATGACGCGATTTGTTGACTCGATGCAACGGGGAAAATCTCAATTTCCAAGAGTGCGGCGCGCAAAAGATCAACAAAATGCCCGCAAAGTATCAACGAAACTGAATCGCAAAGTTACCTGGGATTGGAACTCGCAGAAGGTGAATTTTTGAGCTAAGCAAACTTTAAGCGAAGCAGCATCTGATCCTGTCTCGGAACAGATAAAGGTTCACTGTTTCTTTGCTAACTTAGGCCTGGATTACAATATGGCACGCTGGTAAATATTCCAACTGCTAAAGCTCTCGTGAGAATAGTTTATCCCTAACGAACGAAATAGACTTCTGTTGTTGCTTAACAGCGGGGGCACTTTTAGTGTTAACAATTACTGGTTGATAAAGACGTGAAGAGCTAAGGAATTTCAAAGCTGGAAGTGGAAAGAACCCTCTTTTTCCTTACTTTAGAGAAACGGTGCTTAACTGAAACGTCTGCACCCAAGATCGTGACATGATCAGGAGTCTTGAGTATTTATGAGTCAAAGAGTCTATGAGTCAATGAGTCATGAGTCAATGAGTCAACGAGTTAGTGCATTTACCCAAACCCATAAAGTGAAAGCTAACCCTAACCCTAAACCTAACCCTAATTACTGAAACGAGGGCTTAGGCTTAATCAATAAATTATTGCTATATTGACTGTGAGTCTCATTGGCTCATGACTCATTGACTCATTTGACTCATAAAACATCCGTTCTCCATGATCAGTCTTTGTTCTCTGCAGTAAATTAGTGTTTGATTCGCTCTGCCTTTAACACGAGCACGAGTGGTGACTTTAATTGGGACTCGTATTCAATCAAAATTGGGAATATTTGCCAATAATTTGTCTCTTTGTTTTTCTCACCTTACATACACCTTAACACCAACCTCTATCTCGTTTCAATAGCTGATTAACGGTTAAATGGAAGATAAAATATTGAACTGGCCCAGAGCACAGGCTTACTCGCCTGCATGGAAAGAGGACAACAAAAATTCGATCATCATGTTTTTTCTGTCAAATTTTTATTCTGCTGCTTCTCAATTGTACTCTTTGGAACATTTCTGAGGCTGAGAAGTAATTTCTGCCACTTCCTCAGCTTAAAATCTTGCATTATGAACGCACTAAAAAAGGGCCTGGCTTTCTGTCTATTTGTTTGTTTGTTTTTTTGTTTTTTCTTTGCAATACATTTGTCAGACATTTTAGTCTCCAAAGAAGTTTAAAAAACATATCAATCATTAGTTTTGTTAAAGTAAACTTCTGCCGCTACAGTTTAATCTTTCCAAATTCTTCGGGTCGCTGGATAAAAGCATCATCAACCGGATTCATTACTCGCTGTTTGGAATGGAAACAAACAAGAGATTGTTAGCAGCTGTGAATATGCTGTATATTTATGCTATGCACGAGCCCATAACCCCGAGTGTACAACTCCCACACTAGGGCAAGGTCACGGCATTTTTACAGACCGAGCTATTTTAAGACATGTTTTTCAATCCAAAAGTTCAGTTCCAGTCTGCACGCGTCCAAACAGTTTATCATTGGGTAGCAAGGCTCCTGTGGGAAACCAAGGCCCTGTGGGAGTCTGAATTCGCGAGAAAATCAATCTAAAAGTAGCTCGGTCTGAGAAAACGCCGTGACACAAGTATATTGAAGTTGTACGCGCTGGGTTATAGGCTCCTGTGCTATGCTAATGAGAGTGAAAGCTGCGTATTTTCGAGGAGTAGTTTGAACGACTAGGAATAGCCGGAAAATCAGTAGAACCCTTGTCTCTTTTGGATGAGTACTTTTCGATTGCTGTGACAAATATTTCCCACTCCAACTCATTATGAAAGATGCCTTTGATGTTCAAGTGGCGTGCGAATCCAGCGTTTAGGTATCGCAGGCAACCTGTTGCGGGCTCTAAACCACTGGCCCCAGTTCGAAAAGTGGATAACGCTATCCACCGGATAAATCTCTATCCCGCGGATAAATGCTAGCAAATCCAATTGAGTTATCCAATGGGGAGCGCTATCCACCTTTCGAACAACTGGGCCCCGGTGTACGGGATACGGAAAAAAAATCGCAAGACCACATGCGGGATGTAATCTGCTTTGCAGTGAGAACCATTTTGTTTGCATGAAGATGAAAGCTGATTTTTATATGAAATTGCCATCACCTACAATTTAGCCTCGCTTTCAAGAAGAGGGTAAATACAATTCCCAACAGTCCTTTAGGTGTCCGTAAGACAAAATAACTCAATAAGGAAAATCATCTGGCCCCAGTTGTTCGAAAGGTGGATAACGCTATCCACCGGATAAATCTGCTGTCCAGTGGGTAAATGCTAGCAAATCCAGTTGAGTTATCCAGTGAGTGGATAGCGATATCCACCTTTCGAACAACTGGGCCCTGGCGGGCGCCAAGCGCAAGCAAATTTTCCCCAACTGGTCATAACTGGTTATTCTTTTCCTTTCATTCAAATTGGTTGAAAAAGATCTTGCAACTGAATGTTTTGGTAAACCAATCGAGATAACGAGGAAAGGCCAAGAATTCCTCAATCTGCTTTTCGTACTTAAGTAAAATCTACTCATTTGCGACAAATTACGAATTCATACCGGCAGCAGCACCAGTTCGTTGGCTTTCCACAGCTGCTGTCGTACTTCTCACAGCGTTTCCAGCCGACTGGGCAAGGGTCTCCACGGAATGAGCAGGTTCCTCTGGGCCAGTCACATGACATTTCAGGGTCTCGGACAAGCACTGTGGGAGTGAATATTGTTATTAGTGTCCCTTCCAGGAAAGGCACCTAATTCCCAGTGAAATTCGGTACCGATTGAACGCGTCTTTTAGTTTATGGTGTACGTTTTTTCTTTCTTTCATCTTTCTTCCTTTTTTTTATTAGAGTTTCGCCAAGGACCAGTAGCCCTTGGCAGGGTGACCACAACAGCGTGAAGCCAATTACCTCGGCCTATGTCAGATCAGACACTGTAGGGGTGGTCACAGCTAGGGTTCATTACGTCACTAGTGATTCCTTAAGGTCTCACAGTGAAGTATGATTATAATACGTGTTGTGAGATGGGACCTTTATCCGAGAAGTCTAGAAAGTCTAATCATTTGCAGATGCCATTACAAAGGTAGCAGTGTTCTCTTCATTTATGTAAAAGACCCCGAGTGTTGGTCCGGCCCGGGATCTGAACCTACGACCTTCCGCACGGCAGTCCGGTGTTCCACGATCCTGTGCCAAGCAATTTCGTTAGTATTTCGTTTCGTTTCGTTTCAACCTCAAGACTGCTATCGAACACTATTCTTCTTTCCACAACCCAAAGTAATATCTTTCTCCCCTGTGTTGCGGTATCCTTTTTGCCACGGCTCACGCTTGCTGCGCCACGCCAAAGCGATAGTTGATATCAAGACGTCAAATAAAAGGAGATATATAGGGGGTTTTGACCGATAAATGAGCGCAGATCTTAGCAAGTGCCACTGCAATCCAATAGGCCCTTTGAGGGATCTGGTTACGTGCCTGAATATCTTTTGTTTTCAAGCTTGCTGGGATACAAGGTTTCCAGCGCCATTGGTCATATCGATCTTGTTTCAGTTGTCATTGTGATGATGATTATTGGTAAATTTCATTTTTTAGTCCCTTCCTACCCCTCCCCCTCCTTTTTCATGCTTACATTCAAAAACGTTATAGAACACCAGTTTCCTGGGTATGTATTTAAGAGTCACCTCGCTTGTGTTCGTACAGCGTACGCTCCTTCGGGGGTCGCTTACGGCAGCAGCAGTGGTTAGACGGCAGTGTGCATCCGAGGTCGTTCTGGGGACAGCGTTCCCAATCGGGTGGACAGGTATCGTTGACAAAAGTACAGGTACCTTCTGGCCAATCACAAACCACTGGTTCGGGAGGTGGCGGTGCCTTACTGGTTGGAACTGCGTGTAATTTAACATAGCAAACAATTGATTATCAGTGCTTAAAACCTGGCATTTTAACCTCTTAGTTACCAGACACCTTTTTTTCTTCTTCTCAAGGTGTTTAAATTTAATCTAAGAACTAATTTCAAGGGAGATTGCGAGGATGTTGACAGAGAATATTTGAATTGTAATATACTTGAACTTATGATATGAAATATTAGGTTGTCAGTGTAGTCATTACATTACAGTGAGCAATTTAAGTAGTTGCAAGAAACCTAAAAAGTGTTGTTTTTATTATTATTATTTATTTATTCAATTTTTTTGGGGAAAAATACAGGCTTGGACAGGACTTGAACGCGTGACCGTGCGTTTGCGGTTGTTTAATTTAATTAAATACTATTTACTATACTATCACTTTACTTCAATGATCACGCCTACATCATAACATCTCAAATCCTCAGTTCAAATATATGAGATTTCATGTATTCTCTACCATGCATTTATCTCTTACGGGATACAATACAAACTCGCATTTGACTTGGTCGCTCAGTCGGTATGCACTCATGGGTTCGAGTCCCTTTCAAACCTGAATTTTTTCAGGTCTTTTTCCACTTGCTTTGCAACAGCAAAACTTGCTCACTTTACTACGGTCATTAAACTTACATCTTGATTGTTACTTTCGAGCGCATGAGTATCATTTATGGTTGGTAACTTCCTAGTGTACACGACTGGTAGTGTTTTTGTTTCTTTGTTTGGTTGTTTGTTTTGTGAAGTGAAGTTAATTGGCGTCGATCTCTAAGAAAAGTACAAGTGGAGCGTTTAATTTTCCCTGAGTCTGGATCTGAGACTTATGACATATGTCGTGGTTTTGAGTTCGCGTAGCTTACAAGGAGTACTCCTGGGGCAGCAGCAATGGTTCGTGTCAACGGGGCAGGATTTGTCATATGCGGCACATCTTTCCCAGTGTGGTGGACAGGGGTCGTAAGTGTGTGTGCAGGTACCCCGCGGCCAGTCACATAGCTTCTTTCCAGCTGTGAAGGAATTAAAATTTCAAAAGTAATTATTTGGTTCATTCGACACCACTGCTGTAACAGGAGGCTGAAGGTAGCCTTTACATCCGCCATTTTATGCCTGGTTCAAAGCTGGTCAAAAAGTGATCAAATCACAGCTCAAGATCCGATCACAGTTTGTCACGTGCAGAAAACTAAACCGGTATGAATTCTGGTTCCGGTTTTGCTTTTACTTCAAGACGAGACTGCTCTATTGAAAATATTAATTGGTGATTGCCATTCGCGTGCACTGGAGCATTTTCTCCGTCCGTATTCGCCGATAGTCGCGCAAAAGGCGCCAGGAATTGAGATGGAAGTAATTTATATTGAGGATGCCAACGTCTCGAGAAGTGGTCTTTAGACGGCTTATTGAATAAAACGGAATAGCAAGAGAAATCATTCCGTAAATGATCAGCTCCATGAGTTTTGTGAAGCGTCATGATTTGTGTGAAGCGTCATGATAATTTTTTTGCTTGAGACAGACCACGCTAAGGAACAGTCAGAAACTCTCAGACGTTTTTAGCAAAAATAAACGGATAACCAATGAACCCACTTTCTACTTGCACTGGATTTGCGAATATTATTCTCTATCTTATGATAACCACGCAATTCATTGTCGATGGAAAATGGGAGCGGGTGGCAGAAATATTTGCTAATCAACGTAAAAATCAAAACAACATGATGTTCCATTCTGTGACGCATTTAAAAAATCAATCAGAACTCAGAATGTAGATGAAAGTTGGAATTTACGAAAACAGAAAGGAAATGTTACGTTCTGTCATATTAATTATGACCTTACCGCTCACTACCGGCTCCCTGATCGAGACCCCGGGTACTTTCTTTCTGCAGCAGCAATGGTTCGTAGGAAGTGTGCATCCAGGATCGCGCTTAGGACAGCGTTCCCAGTTGGGTGGACAGGGATCGTGTATATACGTGCAGGTACCAAAGGGCCAGTCGCAAACATTTGGCTTCGGGCCTGCAGTTGGTACCGTAGTTGTATATGGTTAGGTAAGTTGCATAAAAAATCAACTTCTTCACGGTGTGAAATTATAATTAAGTCATAGATATGGGGTGCGTTGACCAGGGGAGAGTCGGTCTGGCCTCAAAGTATCCTAGTAAAGACACCTCGCCTCGAGGGCTCTACATTTCCACCAGCTAAAGACGATTACGTTGTCTCTTCCGGTTATTTTGCATTAACGGCGACGGCCGGCTTGTCACAGTAGACCGCGTGCTGGTTCCTCAACTAAGGGAAGGTAACCGGGCAAACAAGAAGAGTCCGCAAGGATGCTTGAAGAATCAGAATATCGCCCTCACGAAACCGTGATCTCAGCCAGCATTCTTGCCATCAGCACGCGCTGCAAGTAACGTGCATATTCTGAACAAGATTAATTAAGCAGTCCGAGTTTGGAGACGTTTATTCTTGTCTCAGGCGGTCATCAGCCTCTTGTTGTTGTCATCATTAATTCTCCCCTGATCAACATTATAATGACCATAAAATGGGTTGAGTTTCTCACAATTTTTATCTTTCGCAGGGTGAGGCTTTGAAACCATCAGCTGCACCCCTATATGTTAGATGGATGACGAAGTCCTTAATTCCCTACACGTGCACGAGACTACTATCACATCGTCTGTGGTTTTGAAGTGTAGTAGCTTACCAGGAGGAATGTGCCTGCGGCAGCAGCAGTGGTTCGTGGCAAGGGGACAGTCACTGTCATATGCGGCGCATCGTTCCCAGTTTGGTGGGCAGGGGTCGTAAATGTAAGTGCAGGTACCGCGCGGCCAGTCACACATTTTCTTCCCAGCTGTGAAGGAATTACATTAAAATATTGCTAACTTTATCATTTCGCGCCGATTTGTGCCACAAAAGTCACAAATTGATCATCCTTCACATCATAGCTTGCCATGTATAGAAAACTAAACGTATGACATGGTACCCAGCGGCCAGCCACACAATTTCTTTTTCTCTGAGAAGGAATTACATTTGTTTTCCGGTTGTGATCATCGTCGTCGAAATCATCTTGATCGTCTTCGCAATCGGCATTGCTATCGTCATCGTAGTCAAAGACATCATCAAAGTCGTTAACGACATCATCACCGTCATCAATATCACAGTTAGTATAATTATCATCATCACCATCACGTCATGGGTCATTTTATCAATCTATGAAGTTTTTTTTTTGTTTTTTTGATTGATTTAATTTGTTCCCAAACGCAATTTTTACTGATGACCACGAGTCCTAACATTTCATCCGTCATAATTTCTTAGAATCACGGCAGACGCAGCCACTCAGACCAACTAATCATAACGCAAAGCAACTACACGCAGCTGGCGGTAAGCAAAATGCGAGCCAGTCACCGTTGATGTTAATTTAGCTTTGTCCTCAATGTAATTCATTGAAAATGTTGGCGTAAGATTTTTAAGCAAAACAGAACCGCGGCAACGGACAACCAAAGCATACACTCAAATCATCTAAAAGAACACTTGATTTACTCCAAGTTGAAAATTGACAGAGGTCGCGTGTGCATACCCCGCCCAGAAAAGTGCCCTCTTTGCAATGATTGCAGTTTGTAGTCTTCGAAGAAACAACGACAAACTGTTCAGGAGACGCCATAGGGAACATTGTCCCAGTTGTGGCAGCATGTTTTCAGCCTGTCTCAGATTGGTTTGACGGGCTTCTTTAGAAGCGTATGAAAACACAACGCATACATTCCGCACCATTTTAAATGGTTCGAAGTCCAGACGTACGTACAACAAGAAGTTAAGCTTCTGGAACCGTCAATCAGAACTCAAAATGTAGATGAAAGTTGGAATTTACGAAAACGGAAAGGAAATGTTACGTTCTGTCATATTAATTATGACCTTACCGCTCACTACCGGCTCCCTGATCGAGACCCCGGGTACTTTCTTTCTGCAGCAGCAATGGTTCGTAGGAAGTGTGCATCCAGGATCGCGCTTAGGACAGCGTTCCCAGTTGGGTGGACAGGGATCGTGTATATACGTGCAGGTACCAAAGGGCCAGTCGCAAACATTTGGCTTCGGACGAGGTGTTACTGTAGTCGGTAGTGAAGTTGGCACCGTAGTTGGTTCTATAAATAACATCAAAATCAACTTGTTCACGTTGTGAAATTACAATTAAGTCATAGATATGGGGTGCGTTGAGCAGAGGAGAGTCGGTCTGACCTCAAATAAAGTATCCTATTAAAGACACTTCACCTCGAGTGTTCTACATTTCCACCAGCTAATGACGATTACATTACCTCTTCCGGATATTTTGAATTAACGACAACGGCTAGCTTGTCACGGTAGACCGCGTGCTGGCTCCTCGAGTCAAAGAGGGTAGGCGTGCAAACAGGAAGAGCCAGCAAAGATGCTTGAAGAATCAAAATGCCGCCCTCAGGAAACCATGATGTCAGCCAGCATTCTAGCCACCAGCACACACTCGAAACAGGGACAGGATTAAGTAAGCAGTCCGAGTTCTTGTCTCAGGAGGTCATCAGCCTTTTATTTTTGGCATTTTTAATTTCCCCCAAATTAACATTGCAATGAGACCATAAAGTAGGTTGCATTTCCCACAATTTTTATCTTTTGCAGGGTGAGACTTTTTTAAAAACCGTTAGCTGCACCACTATACGTTGGGTGGATCACGAAGTTCTTGTCACAAAGTTGTTATTTAATTCCCTGCACGTGCACGAGACCCCTATCACATCGTCTGTGGCTTTGTAGTGCAGTAGCTTACCAGGAGGAATGCGCCTGCGGCAGCAGCAGTGGTTGGTGGCAAGGGGACAGTCACTGTCATATGCGGCGCATCGTTCCCAGTTAGGTGGGCAGGGATCGTAAATGTATGTGCAGGTACCGCGCGGCCAGTCACACATTTTCTTGCCAGCTGTGAAGGAATGACATTAAAATAGTGTTAACTCTCTCATCTTGCGCCGATTTTTGGCACAAAAGGCGCAAAGTGATCACCCTTCACATCATAGCTTGCTATTCATGTACAGAAAACTACATGTATGTGATGGTACCCAGCGGCCAGTCACATAATTCCTTTTTCTCTGAGAATGAATTACATTGTTTTCTAACATAGTCCTCATTTTCTTGGGTATCACCAATACGGCCTTAACTGCCATGGTAACAATCACCACAACTACCATCATTCTCGTAATTATCCGGTTGTGATCGTCGTCGAAATCATCGTGATCTTCGTAATCGGCACTGCTATCGTCATCGCAGTCAAAGAGACCGTCAAAGTGGTTAACGACATCATCACATGGAATCAAGTCTTAACCATGATCTAGAAAATGTTAAAAATTGGTTGACAAGTAACAAAATTACCCTAAACATGACAAAAACCGAATTTATGCTAATTTGATCAAGGCAGAGGTTGTATACTCTTACAAATCCCCCAATTCCGAGAATAATGGTGCTCCTATCACTCAAGTTTCCAATGCTAAATCACTGGGAGTGCTTATTGATAATAATCTTAACTGGAGTAGCCATGTCGATAAACTGACAGAGAAACTTGCATCTGGAATTGGAGCCCTCAAACGTGTAAGGCATCTTGTTCCTCACACGAACATTGCGATCTATTTATCACGCCTTACTTCAACCGCACTTTGACTACTGCAATGTCCTGTGTGGAAACTGTGGTATCACGTTACCTGGCAGATTACAAAAACTGCAAAATAGAGCAGCACGAGTTTTGACTTTCTCTGATTTTGATGCAAATGCAAGCAAGCTATTGGAAATTTTAGGCTGGAAGAATCTAGCAACTTTTACTGATGACTATGCATCCTAACATTTCATCCGTCATAATTTCTTAGAAGTATAAGTTTTGCTGCATTTGGTTTTCACACTGGTGGAGCGTTTTCTAAAATACCCCAAGTTAAACTGGCTGTTTTGCGCAGTGAGTGTCCAAAGTACTTTTACGACTGCTTTGGTTTCAGTGGATCGACTTACAGCACTCTCCACTTTGAATTCTCAACCAATCAGAAGTGACGCAAATCCTGTTACTTGCCCACTCGCATCTAAGCCATACAGCGATGTTCAATTAAGTGAACGAGAAGCAAAGTATTTACTTTGGCCAATCACGGCAGACGCAGGCACTCAGACCAACTAATCATAACGCAAAGCAACTATACGCAGCTGGCGGTAAACGCAGGAAAACAAATGCGAGCCCGTCACAGTTGATGTTAATTTCGCTTTTCCTCAATGTAATTCATTGAAAATGTTGGCGTGAGATTCTTAAGCAAAACAGAACCGCCGTAACGGACAACCAAAGCAAGCACTCAAATCATTTAAAAGAACACTTGATTTACTCCAAGTTGAAAATTAACAGAGGTCGCGTGTGCAAACCCCGGCCAGAAAAGTGTCTTCTTTGCAATGATTGCAGTTTGTAGTCTTCGAAGAAAGAACGACAAACTGTTCAGGAGACGCCATAGGGAACATTGTCCCAGTTCTGGCAGCATGTTTTCAGCCTGTCTCAGATTGGTTTGACGGGCTTCTTTACAGGCTTATGAAACCGCAACGCATACATTCCGCACCATTTTAAATGGTTCAAAGTCGAGACGTACATATACAACAAGAAGTTAAGCTTCTGGAACCGTCAATCAGAACTCAGAATGTAGATGAAAGTTGGAATTTACGAAAACAGAAAGGAAATGTTACGTTCTGTCATATTACTTATGACCTTACCGCTCACTACCGGCTTCCTGATCGAGACCCCGGGTACTTTCTTTCTGCAGCAGCAATGGTTCGTAGGAAGTGTGCATCCAGGATCGCGCTTAGGACAGCGTTCCCAGTTGGGTGGACAGGGATCGTGTATATACGTGCAGGTACCAAAGGGCCAGTCGCAAACATTTGGCTTCGGACGAGGTGTTACTGTAGTCGGTAGTGAAGTTGGCACCGTAGTTGTATTTGGTTCTGTAAATAACATCAAAATCAACTTGTTCACGTTGTGAAATTACAATTAAGTCATAGATATGGGGTGCGTTGACCAGAGGAGAGTCGGTCTGGCCTCAAATAAAGTATCCTATTAAAGACACTTCACCTCGAGTGTTCTACATTTCCACCAGCTAATGACGATTACATTACCTCTTCCGGATATTTTGAATTAACGACAACGGCTCGCTTGTCACGGTAGACCGCGTGCTGACTCCTCGAGTCAAAGAAGGTAGGCGTGCAAACAGGAAGAGCCAGCAAAGATGCTTGAAGAATCAAAATGCCGCCCTCAGGAAACCATGATGTCAGCCAGCATTCTAGCCACCAGCACACACTCGAAACAGGGACAGGATTAAGTAAGCAGTCCGAGTTCTTGTCTCAGGAGGTCATCAGCCTTTTATTTTTGGCATTTTTAATTTCCCCCAAATTAACATTGCAATGAGAGCATAAAATAGGTTGCATTTCCCACAATTTTTATCTTTTGCAGGGTGAGACTTTTTTAAAAACCCTTAGCTGCACCACTATACGTTGGGTGGATCACGAAGTTCTTGTCACAAAGTTGTTATTTAATTCCCTGCACGTGCACGAGACCCCTATCACATCGTCTGTGGCTTTGTAGTGCAGTAGCTTACCAGGAGGAATGCGCCTGCGGCAGCAGCAGTGGTTGGTGGCAAGGGGACAGTCACTGTCATATGCGGCGCATCGTTCCCAGTTTGGTGGGCAGGGATCGTAAATGTATGTGCAGGTACCGCGCGGCCAGTCACACATTTTCTTGCCAGCTGTGAAGGAATGACATTAAAATAGTGTTAACTCTCTCATCTTGCGCCGATTTGTGGCACAAAAGGCGCAAAGTGATCACCCTTCACATCATAGCTTGCTATTCATGTACAGAAAACTACATGTATGTGATGGTACCCAGCGGCCAGTCACATAATTTCTTTTTCTCTGAGAATGAATTACATCGTTTTCTAACACAGTCCTCATTTTCTTGGGTATCACCAATACGGCCTTAACTGCCATGGTAACAATCACCACAACTACCATGATTCTCGTAATTATCTGGTTGTGATCGTCGTCGAAATCATCGTGATCTTCGTAGTCGGCACTGCTATCGTCATCGCAGTGAAAGAGACCGTCAAAGTGGTAAACGACATCATCACATAGAGTCAAGTCTTAACCATGATCTAGAAAATGTTAAAAATTGGTTGACAAGTAACAAAATTACCCTAAACATGACAAAAACCGAATTTATGCTAATTTGATCAAGGCAGAGGTTGTATACTCTTACAAATCCCCCAATTCCGAGAATAATGGTGCTCCTATCACTCAAGTTTCCAATGCTAAATCACTGGGAGTGCTTATTGATAATAATCTTAACTGGAGTAGCCATGTCGATAAACTGACAGAGAAACTTGCATCTGGAATTGGAGCCCTCAAACGTGTAAGGCATCTTGTTCCTCACACGAACATTGCGATCTATTTATCACGCCTTACTTCAACCGCACTTTGACTACTGCAATGTCCTCTGGGGAAACTGTGGTATCACGTTACCTGACAGATTACAAAAACTGCAAAATAGAGCAGCACGAGTTTTGACTTTCTCTGATTTTGATGCAAATGCAAGCAAGCTATTGGAAATTTTAGGCTGGAAGAATCTAGCAATTTTTACTGATGACTATGCATCCTAACATTTCATCCGTCATAATTTCTTAGAAGTATAAGTTTTGCTGCATTTGGTTTTCACACTGGTGGAGCGTTTTCTAAAATACCCCAAGTTAAACTGGCTGTTTTGCGCAGTGAGTGTCCAAAGAACTTTTACGACTGCTTTGGTTTCAGTGGATCGACTTACAGCTCTCTCCACTTTGAATTCTCAACCAATCAGAAGTGACGCAAATCCTGTTACTTGCCCACTCGCATCTCAGCCATACAGCGATGTTCAATTAAGTGAACGAGAAGCAAAGTATTTACTTTGGCCAATCACGGCAGACGCAGGCACTCAGACCAACTAATCATAACGCAAAGCAACTATACGCAGCTGGCGGTAAGCGCAGGAAAACAAATGCTAGCCAGTCACAGTTGATGTTAATTTAGCTTTGTCCTCAATGTAATTCATTGAAAATGTTGGCGTGAGATTCTTAAGCAAAACAGAACCGCCGTAACGGACAACCAAAGCAAGCACTCAAATCATTTAAAAGAACACTTGATTTACTCCAAGTTGAAAATTAACAGAGGTCGCGTGTGCAAACCCCGGCCAGAAAAGTGTCTTCTTTGCAATGATTGCAGTTTGTAGTCTTCGAAGAAACAACGACAAACTGTTCAGGAGAGGCCATAGGGAACATTGTCCCAGTTGTGGCAGCATGTTTTCAGCCTGTCTCAGATTGCTTTGACGGGCTTCTTTAGAGGCTTATGAAATCGCAACGCATACATTCCGCACCATTTTAAATGGTTCGAAGTCGAGACGTACATATACAACAAGAAGTTAAGCTTCTGGAACCGTCAATCAGAACTCAGAATGTAGATGAAAGTTGGAATTTACGAAAACAGAAAGGAAATGTTACGTTCTGTCATATTACTTATGACCTTACCGCTCACTACCGGCTCCCTGATCGAGACCCCGGGTACTTTCTTTCTGCAGCAGCAATGGTTCGTAGGAAGTGTGCATCCAGGATCGCGCTTAGGACAGCGTTCCCAGTTGGGTGGACAGGGGTCGTGTATATACGTGCAGGTACCAAAGGGCCAGTCGCAAATATTTGGCTT
This sequence comes from Astreopora myriophthalma, assembly GCA_014634185.1. Taxonomy (NCBI): domain Eukaryota; kingdom Metazoa; phylum Cnidaria; class Anthozoa; order Scleractinia; family Acroporidae; genus Astreopora; species Astreopora myriophthalma. The sequence continues at coordinate 2,264,869 of BLFK01000010.1, forward strand.
CGGACGAGGTGCCACTGTAATCGGTAGTGAAGTTGGTACCGTAGTTGTATATGGTTCTATAAATAACATCAAAATCAACTTGTTCACGGTGTGGAATTACAAGTAAGTCATAGATGTGGGGTGCGTTGAGCAGAGGAGAGTCTCTCTGGTCTCAAATAAAGTATCCTAGTAAAGACACTTCACCTCGAGTGCTCTACATATCCACCAGCTTATGACGATTACATTACCTCTTCTGGTTATTTTGAATCAACGACGTCGGCTAGCTTCTCACGGTAGACTGCGTGCTGGCTCCTCGAGTCAGGAGGTCATCAGCCTTTCATTTTTGGCATTTTTTTTTATTTTCCCCTAGTTAACATTGCAATGAGACTATAAAATAGGTTGCGTTTCCCCCAATTTTTATCTTTTGCAGGGTGAGGCTTTAAAACCCTTAGCTGCACCCTTATACGTTGCATCACGTAGTCCTTGTCACAAAGTCGTGATTTAATTCCCTGCACGTGCACGAGATTCCTATCACATCGTCTGTGGCTTTGTAGTGCAGTAGCTTACCAGTAGGAATGCGCCTGCGGCAGCAGCAGTGGTTGGTGTCAAGGGGACAGTCACTGTCATATGCGGCGCATCGTTCCCAGTTTGGTGGGCAGGGATCGTAAATGTATGTGCAGGTACCGCGCGGCCAGTCACACATTTTCTTGCCAGCTGTGAAGGAATTGCATTTCTAAAGTCATTTTTATCTTACTTTTGTTCGGCCTCAATACTGTAAGAAGAGGCTAAAGGTTGCCTTTACATTGGCCGATTTCAGACACAAAAGTCACTTAGTTGGACCAACTGTTTCAGCCGCAACGGGTTTAGGTTAAAGTGCTTGACATTTCCCAATAGGACACTTGCGAACCATTTTTGGTTGAAAATGCGGTAACTTTTGAGAATGGCTATTACCAGACTTCTCTGAGTTGGCACGTCGATAAGGCAGCAGCTGGAGCCCGGGCCCGAGTATTAAAAGTCCGCGAAAGCAACAACGGTCTTTACCCATACTTTTTCAACCGTTTCAACCTGGTTTGATGTCGGCTGAAAAAGTGAGTTGATCAATCAAAAGGTTGTTTTCCTTTTCCCACTAGAGCATGAAACAACACCCAACCGACCTAAACAGTTCATCGCAATGGAACATGATCCAAGTGATGTTTGTTTGTTTGTTTATTTGTTTGTTTGTTTTTTGAAGGGGGTGATGGTCACACCTTGTCAAGTACAGACAACACGAAAATTCAAAATACCCTATTTTCAAAGTGAGTTACACTTAATTAACGATAAAAATACATGACGTTTCTACCACCTCTTGCCATCATTGTCGAATGTGAAGAAATTAACATAACTGTCATCATATGTAACGAAAAGGTGTGTGTGCGCGTGTGTGAATTACAAGAATGTGACTAATGAAATAATACCCCGAGACTATTCAAAGAGTTTCGTGCGAATAGATTCACTTTGGGTATTGAGCTTCGGTCTTTTCTTCCTAATTAAAAGCATTTCAAATGTTAGGGACTCAAGCTTGCTCCGGCATTTCTTAAGAACTTTAAAGTTCGCACGCAGGTTCGATGTGTGTTTGTCCTCGAAGTGTTACTTTGTCGTCACGGTTCTTCAGTTGTCGGATCGATCTCTTAAGTGTTTTCGGTGGTTTGGACCTTTCCTTTCTATGTAGTTGAGTGCTATTGAACGGAGGGTCGCTGCGGCCAGTTCTTTTTTATCATCAGAATGATGATATGAGGTCGTCGAAACGTCATGTATAGTATTTTTATCGTTAACTTTCCTTTTAAAATGTTTATCAAAGTCGATCCCTATCAGGAGTTACACTTAGTCCTGCTGTTGTTAAAAACTCGGTAAGTCTTCTACAACACCTTTTCATTTCTGAGAGATTTTAAGTGCCGAGACTAGGAATGTGTTGTCACAACGAGATTGAGAAAAGTGTGCTCATGTCTGTTACTCACATTCCGTGGACCAATGAAGAACTTTTAGGGGGGGGGGGGCGTGAAAACACTGATTATCCTGGAAGCAGATTTGTACAAAAAAAAACAACGTTCCTACACTTGACCACAGCTTGGAAAAATTCCAATGCGTTCAGTGAGCCGGAAAAAGAATGTTACACAGAGACAAAAAAAAGAAAGAAAAAGTATGCAAAAATATGCTTGTGGATGGAAGGCTTTGAAGAAAAAAAAAGGGACGCCTATACCAAATCACGCAGCCCCACAACCCCTACCTCGTTCCCAGGGTCTCTCCTCTTCCCGCGCCGAGATATCCACCCTAGGAACGAAGTTGTGTCGCTGTCTTGCTCGCTTGTGACGAAGGAGAGAGGGGCCTCAGGGGCGAGGTCATGCAAGTGTTGGCATTTTTATCACACGCAAGAAGACCGGTAGCCTGCAAATACGGCCGCCCTTCATCGCTCACCGCCACTCCGAGGGACGGAAAGCGGCGAGCGATGGAGCGCGGCTGTATTCGCAGGCCAGCGGACCAGCAGTCCACATAGATACTGTGACTACCAACGCGGAAGGAGTCACGTGACTTAGTGCGTTATTTTCTTTTTGGCGGGAGTGGCTTTTTGTATGTAAGTTCCGGAGGCCGCTACAACTAGGTAAGTGTTTTCGTTTCCTCAAACTTCGCTTGTTAGTACGCTTGTTTCATTGCTAACTTTCTGTTGTCATTTAGAAAACCGCCAAGGTGGTGTGTTACGAGAGCGGGATAAGAAAATGTCACAGTAAATAAAGGCGTTGCGTTTGGTTGTCCGGGGACCGGTGTTATTTTTGCCCGCCATCAAGTCGGTCATGGCTTTGTGGTAACAGATACACCGTATTGATAAATGGCGGACAATAAACTATTCTTCTGTCTTGATGACAAACCTCGTTAGCATGTGCTAAATTGAAAAGAATTTTTCCTTTAAAGTGAAGCCTGGAGGTGTAATTTACATGGAGACAAAAGAATATGAAATTGCGCGCCATTTTTTAATACGGTGTATAGCATGGAACAAAACGTCAGAACAACTTCGTAACTTCGTAGGCAGCTATGAACTCATTGATCATCTACCTTGTACTTGGCTCACAGCAATCTCCAAAACTGTGAACAGCAGGAGCGTGCAAATCGTAACTTCCATGTTTGGTCTGCAACAGAAGCGGAATTCGTTTTGTTGTCTGACTGCTCACCGAGAAGAAAATATTCTGTCCACAGTCCCCCTATTTTTCCGTGGGATTCTCGAGAATGGTATACTTCGATGGAGCTGCCGTGGTTTGCAAACGCGAGCGCTACCTGTGGAGAGTCTCTAAACTAGTTTAGACGCTCTCCCTGGGTCGCGCTCGCGTTTACAAACCAAGATGGCGGCAGCTCCATCGAAGCGTACCATTCTCGAGAATCCCACGGAAAAATGGGGGACTGTGGACAGTCTAGAAAGAAAAACGTTTCAACTGTTGTTGTTCAGTACAACAATAAAACATTGAAAAACAATGAAGTGTTTAAGAAAAATGGGAACAAATAATAAAAAGCGAATGAAATCTGATTAGCAATGTTGCGTAACTTTCAGCCAACGAAAAGGAAAAATTGATGTTCTCGCGGGGTAATGAAAGAAACTTAACGGTCTCAGATGTATAAAATCTTGTTTTGAAATGAGTGGGTTATGGAAATTTCAAAATAATTTAAAATACAGCAAGGATCGATAGCCAAGGTTTCGAGCAACTACTGACTAAAGAGGATTGTTCAGCAAAGAGACGATCAGTCTTGGATTTCAGTCGAGATCGGTGGACATCGCTTGGCTTGGCTCACGGCTGACGACCCAATAGACCTTTTTAGGGATAATAACTCCATATTGGTTTGGGGGGGGGGGCGGGGGCGGGGGAGACACGGCTAAAATTATAGTGAATGTTAAGGTGAACTTTGAACCTCTGTACCTCCGCTACGGAAGCAGTATTTTGACCGCAAAACTGTCTTTTAAAATGCATTTCTACCGACATAATTTTCATGAAGTATAAAGAAAGGATTCAGGCAACGACGACCGTAAACGTATTTTTAAGATTTCATACAAATCCGGTCCTTCTAATCAAAATTTATATGCAAATTGCCGTGAAATTAGAAGCGACATGAGAAAATTTATAATTCTCATTAAAATTTTATGGACGTCATACTTCCTTTACTGGCCTATTGATATTCTGTTGGATTATTCATATCAATAAAAGTATTAAAAATTAGCGGCAAATGATAGAAATCCGCCACTTTGTAGCGGCGTTCCTATGGTTCAGAGGTGGCAAATCCCATTCATTCACTGTAATTTTAGGCGTCATTGACCGTAAAAAGATCTATGACATCTATTGTCGCCACACTTAGTTAAAAGCGTGACATGTCCGGTGTCAAACTTCCGCCAGAGAATTCAATGAGTGCATTACTATTTTAAAACTTTTACGGTGAAGTCTCAAACACGACCCTCCCCTCCCGTGACATATGTAGGGGGCGGGGCGGAAGTTAATATAATTTCACTTTGTTCAACCGAACTGACTGACTGACTCGATATTAATAGCAGCTGAAGATTCTCCGAAAATTTCTGCGTTTGAACGTGATCAGAATTTTGCGTTTAAATGGCCAGATTTGCAGCTTGTTACTGATCAAAGAGGGAAAAAGCAAAACGAAAGTCACCGTTGCTTTAATCTGACCTTTTGACCTTTGAGAAAATGGCTTGGAGTGTCAACTTCTGCAAGGGGCTGTGCCTTCTACTGAAGAAATTAACTTGTCTCTTTTCGCTTTTTTGGCCGTATGAAAGCTAGGTAGGAAAAAGAAAAATAATCCTGGGTTAACCCCCCAGGTATACCTAAATAAAACAACCGCGAGAAGGAATGCTGTCCTTGGATTGGAGGAGTATCGCTCGATCAAATATAATTTAAGCACATTGCCTTCTGTCTCGTTTCGAGAGCTCGGAAACCAAAAGCAAAATACACCTAATTCAAGCGCCAATCATTTTCACCGTTGTAGGAGCGCAACCCTCTAAATGTGGTCAAGCCTTGGAGTGTGCCCAAAAGCTTCGGGCGTGCCCAAAAGCATGTCTTGTCTTCTTTGATTTGGGTCGTCTAAAGACAACAAACTTACAACAATACTTGAATGATCTGCAGTCCACCCCCCTTTGGCTGATATTAAATTTCGAATTAAAAACAGTTTGTAATCGACGAAATAAATAATAGGCTCAGGACCTTGCAGGCTTCGATCACAGAGAAAATATACCTTTTTTTCTTTTGCATCAAGCTTCAGTACTAATTTAAACTTACTTGGCTTCAATGGTCCCTTGAACTCAGCAGGCAATCAAGGCTTGAAGGCGAGATGATTCGTGCTTTGACACTGCCAACCGCTACACGTTGTCGAACTGAGATGTCGGACACGTGTTGTCTTGCTTTTATAGGCGTCTGTGACGTTCATCACGCTTTCTCGTGTTAATCTCGTGACTGTAGCTCCTTTCTGTTATTTAAGCCACTTAAGTATCTCCCGGATTTACTTTCTAATTAGGTCACAGTCATGTACCGTTTCTGGGAAAATGCAAAAACGTCCTTCGCGAATGATTCGTGAAATATTGGGGAGGTCCAACAAATTTATTTTTGGATGAGCTCTTGGTACAGTTGCACCGTCATTTGACACGACTTAAAGCCAGCGTGGCAGATTTCGGCCCGCGAACGTGAAGGGGCCTTCCTCGCAAGCACTCTCCTTACCTTCCCCTTCTGTAGATTCCAGCGCCTGTGATGTGGTACCAATGAGATGATGACCTATTTCTTCCGGGGAATACCGGAATCTTCCACGCCAAAGAAAGGCTTTTTCAGGGCCGGACCATATTAGTTCTGGGAACACTCACCGGGATGCATGCAATCCAGTCGGACTGGTTCTCTCACATGATTACAACACTTCTGTACTTGTTTTAGTCTCTGCTCTGCTCATGCGACTTGTTCCCCGAGAACACTGAGTAAAAGATCTCGCAGTTACGGTCGCCAGTGGTAAAAAAGATGGTGAATTTTAAGCCCAGTAAATGAGTGAAGAAGTGATACAAGGCATACTTGGAAAAAGAACCTGATTGCTTTCAACAGGAGTCCAACCGTCATAACCTTCCAATTACTGGTTCTTAGTTACAACTTACAACAATAATAACAACATTATTACTTATTTGTCCATTTGTTTACAGTTACACGATTTTCTTGCAGCCCAGGTAGAGTATTCGAACTAGTGATCCACTGCCGGTGTATCGGTTGTGTTGTGTATTTCAAAGTTCTTGCACCGTGCTGGCCTGTACCCGCAATTCTTGGCTTGCGTCTTAAAAAAAAAAAAGTAAAATTGAAAGGTAAACAGACAGTTTGAGTTTTTATCTTCATCGGGCAAAAGACATTTAAAATATACTCACTTGCAAGTTCTCAACTCGATAGTATGCTTTGTTTGGAAAATAGAGCAGTTTAAATTTCTTTTTTTTTTTTTCACTGAGACTGCGTGACATAGAGACGGCTGCTGAGAAACACACCTCGAACATGAAAACATCGATTCACATTGTGATCTTGAGCTCTGAACAACCAATATGTAAAGACAAGTGTTAATGCGAATGTTTACAAGTTCAGTAGAGCGAAGGAGGTAAACTCAGATGTTTTCGCTGGTTTTCGGCAACCATGTTGGTGTCCTTCAAAAGGACACCAATAGTACATGGCGTCTCAATACTGATATCCAAAATGATGACACCGTAAGGCAAATTAGGTGATGTACGGGCGGCCATCACCACCAAAAATACAAGAAATATGAAACGGTACAGACCAATCACAACCGGTTTAGTGATGTTGTCCGAAATGGAATAAACGATTTATAACTCAGGGGCGGATCCAGGATTTTTTAATGGGGGGGTGGCTGATACAGTCGGCCACCAAACTATACGTTAATGATATATTATAAGCTATCCGACGTTTGGCCCCAAATTCACAAGGTTTTTGGTACCCACGTATTTCTATATTTTTTGGGACCCATGCATGTATTTCCTTTTTTTCACGTATTAGATTTTTATGGTGGGCTTCTCCGAAGGGGGGTGGCTAGCCACCCAATCCACCCCCCCCCCTGGATCCGCCCCTGTAACTGTCTTAAAACAAATAATTAGCTAGGTGATTCACTCAAACATTGCATGATTTAGACAGCTTGGAAATGGTCTAATCGCCGTTGTCAAAACGGAACAGGCAAATAAGAACCAACATAGTTAAATTAGAATCCATTTGTTGACGATACGTGGAAAGATCATGTCTGATATTAAACGGTCTATTGCTCTCGTTCAAAATGATTCAACGAAAAGGGGAATGCTTCACTTAATTGCCAAATGATGGGACTTATCGGCAGCAGTGTTGTTTTCGTTAACGATGACGATGACGAAATTATTTCGTTGACGACCGTTTTTTTTCCTGACGATAACGAGACGGTGACGAGCTGAACATGGCTCTTTGATGACTGAAACATGACGAGACGTGTGTGAGTTTTCGTTGACGAGACGAGACTGGACGAAAATGTTAGCGGGTGGTCTGTCTGTCAGCTGTTCAAAATGCCTAACATTTCTGCTTATTGTGCGTCTAATCTCTCAATCAAAAGCTAAAACGTATCAGCTGCTGCATCCTATCCTGATTGGTCCCGCCCACCACCTGGCGTGAAGCACACACTGGTAATGTGGCGGTCAGTGTCTACAAGCTCACACAGTGTGTTGAACTGCTATTTTCACAACTTCACACGGTGTGTTGAACTGCTACTTTCACAATTTTTGTATGACGAGGTGGAGCATCAATTAATGAAGAAAAAAAAAGTTGACATATGGAGATTAAAGGTTTCTGCCCAACAGCAATGAAGTACAGCACAGCAGCATTGCATCTCCATCAATCCAGTCCACGCTAGATTTTCAATCTGGTAAAGAATCTGGTTATTATGCAAAAGCATAAGGTTAACTGTTTTATTGCAACACTTGATACAACCTGTCAACCATGATTCAAACTTCCAATACATGTTGACCTAAATTAATCTGTTAAGACTAATACTTTTTTCCATTTATTAAAACTGACTAAAACTAGACTAAAACCTTTTTGAGTTTTCGTCAGTCGAGTAAAACTAGACTAAAACTTTTTTGAGTTTTCGTCGACTAAAACTAGACTAAAACTATTACATATAGAAATGGCTAAAATGGGACTAAAACTAATAAAAATTTTCGTCCAAAAGACTAAAACTCAGATGGCTGCCAAAAGCAACACTGATCAGGGCAGATGGTTCTTCTCAACGGCAAATAATAATTCAATGTGTTGTCAAATGATTCAACGCAAAGCAGGAGCCCATTACCCCTGCGCAAAGACAAATAGTGCAATAGCAGATCGATCGATTCAGTATGAAGGTGACTTATTCGTGCAAACAACATATAGCTTCACGTATTGTTGAATTGTTAGTTCGACCGCAGAAGGAATGGTCCACTATGTTGTGAAGTTGTAAACACTACTAAAGACACAACTAGAAAGCTAAACTGCCGGCATGTTCGCGCCCCGACTACAACGCATGCCCGAGCTAACTCGAGCTCAGGCCCTACGCTACAAAGTGACTGTTCGAAATATGACATGACTTGGTGTGACACAAACCGAAACACTCCATTTTGCGAGACCCACGACAAAAAAAATGCAAAAGTGAAATGGACAAGTCAATAGGGAGCTTAAGCAAAGGCGTTTTTGAGCCACGTAGGTCAACCGGAAATGTAGCGTTTTCTCGTTCCAACTTCATTGAAGCTACTACATTTGTACTGCTCGGCGTCTACTCTTATAGAGACGATTTGCTAGAAAATCTGGTTGAAACCTCTGCCCAAGAATACGAAACGTCCACTTCCGGTTGACGTACGTGGTTCAAAAACGCCTTTGCTTAAGCTCCCTAATACTAAAACAAGAACGAAGGGGTACGTACATTTGTGACTACGAAGAAGAAAAATTTAAAAAAGAAAAGACACGCGACCGGTTTTTAGACGTGGTCTACCTGTGGCATCCCACGTAATAAGT
>BLFK01000010.1:2278903-2296403 GCA_014634185.1 Astreopora myriophthalma
GGCAAGTATTACGCAGCAACTGTACGTTTTTGGAAACCACCAACTTTGGTTAATGGGTGTGTCTAAAATAAGAGATTTTATTTTTACACTTTGAGTCTTGTTTTGTTAGCCAAACAAGTATTGTTACGGGAGAGGGATCGATATACTTTGATACTTGAACTGTAGAACCAGATCTGACCCCACTGACCAGCTAACTGGGAGCTAAACGAGAACGTTCTCGTCCCGGAAGTCGTGGACAGCAATCGGAAGTTTGGTGTTTATCTTAATGCAACGTTTTCTATCTGAAACAACGAGTTTGAAAGCTTTTGTTTCAACTCTGTAGCATAACGTTGTCGAGCCAGAGCGAAAGAGCGGAAGGATTAAGTTTTAGTAGTACCGCACTTTTCTGTGTGCTATTTATTTAGTTATTATAATTATTACTCTTGTTTGTATGTGTACCTGTGTCTGTATACAATTAAACTATCCTTAGCGACAGCGAATTATTAGTATTTCAGAACTTTCAAATTCAATACTCATGTAATTCTTCAGTGTTTTTTAAAAATCAATAAAAATTCAAGTAACAAATTCAAGTAAATAATAAGTAACACGGAATCGAATCGTGAGAGCAAAGCAATTCGGTTCTCAATTGATTGTCATAAAACCAAAACCACTTTCGCCAATCAGAACAGACGCAGACAATCGAATGAGCCAATCATGACACGAAGCAAATATACGCACCCGGCGCTGAGCGCGGGAAAAAGGGTTGGAGCAGGTCGCAATTAGTTTTGCTTCTGACTGGCTGAGAATGTGGCGCGAGATTTTTCAGCCAATCGCCAGGCGTAGTAATGCAACAACAATGCAATCGCCAAATTACTTTGGACACTTGATTGAAAACTACTCTAATATAAAGAAGCGAGAAGCCGGGTGCTCGTTGTCGCGTCAAAGATAAATTATCGGATATATGGCTTGTCGCAAGTAAAGGGATTCGGTACGGGAAGAGTGTTTATGCAATTCAAAGCAATAAAAAACTAAACAATAGCTCACCAGGGCTAATTTCAAGTAAAACAGGTCCAGTGAACTCGGCAGCTCTGCGGTCAAAATATCGCACATGAAGAAAAATGAATGGATACAACTTCTGTCTGCAATTTGTGAATATTTTGAAACATTTTAAATGTTAACTTGAAATTTCGGGATGCCGTAATGAGTGAGAGTTATAACACTGAGGGAAGATTTCGGTAGGAAAAAAATCACTACATAACAGGAGACAACGATGCTAGCTCAAAGCGTAAGTTATTGATTCAGCCAACGTTTAATTTTGCACTGAATTTTGTCTTCGACACAAATGTATTGCGGTTTATGAGTACTAGATTGAAACACGATTGTCAATATCATGTCACTGTCACTGCAGCTGTCATTGCCTCCGCAGGGGTCTTGCCTAGATGCAACATCCCGAAGATCATTGTAGTCCGCGCGTATATAAAGTAAAGTGATATAGTAGCACGTATACACGTAGTTTGTATACCAGACAAAGCAAAATCTCGATTTGCCAGAACTAGGCGCGCACGGACTAAATGGGTAATGGTGATGTTTTCACAACAAGTGCCCGTAAGTACAGCTGTAATTCTTGAGCACTGATGACCTTGAGCTGAAAATGGCCGAGAGCGGTACATGGGAAGGTGACGTCACAATCAAGGGGGGGTCGGTAATTCGGAAATCTTTGTCATCTGTCACGGTGCGTCGCACGTTACATGCGGTGCAATCGAGCGTTGAAACAGCCATTCGGAAGATAAGAGAAAGTTTTTGTTTGCGTTTGTCTCAATAAAGGGACTAAATTATCTCTGCAAGACAAGGAAAACACCTTGGTTTGATTTAGAGATGCGAACGGTGTTACAATACGTAGTTGACCTAGCCTGTCAACAGCGATGTTTGACAGAGATGGCGACAGCTCTGGGAGTGAATATGAATTCCTTGCCGGTATCGCGTTAGAGCCAACGATAAATGCGGTTTCGCGAACATCCGGTTACGCTAAAGAAATTTACGCAGAAATGCAAATCAGTGACAAGATGGTTAAATTTCAAATCGACTGTCGCGCGTCGATTAACATTATAAACAAATGTCACGTCATCGGAAGTAACGTAACGCCCTCGAACGTCTAACGGAACGGAAATGAAACCTCAAGGGTCCACTTGCATCATGGTAAAAAACCGTAAGACCGGAAATAAGAACCCTGTTGAATTTGTTGTTGTTCCAGACAGCTTTACACCCTTGATAGGCGCACGTACAGCCCAACAAATAGATCTAATCACTGCCCATATAGATCATTTTGTCTGAGTTTCGGCCCCGGAGCGGAAAGCAAGCGAAGATATCTTGGTATTTTAAAATTTCATGACATACACCTCTTGCAACTAGGTTTATTCGTGTACTCCTATCAAAACCGTACTCTTCCTGTAAAATTTGATCGCAAATTTACTTTACAAAGACAAATTCATTCATACAATACAAGAAATTCCCATGGTTTTCGTCTACCTTTTTGTCGAACGAGCATCAAACAATTTTCCGTTTTTATCAAGGACGCAAATTTTACAACTCTTTGAGTACTGGGATCGTTAACTCGTCCTCCCCTGCCTCCTTTAAAAAAACTCTTATTGGCGTTTATTTGTAACAAGACGCCTGGAGGCGCTCACGTGGGATGCCTTGATCGACGGATGGCTGTCAACAGTCAGTTTTTATAGGAACAAATAAACTTGAATAGAAATGTTTATGTCAACATTCGGTACAGCATCAACAAACGGTGTTGCCGGCGGTGTTGCTTGTACTATTTCGCAAACAAGAAGGAAAAAAAAAACAGAACAAGTCAACAACCCGGATATTATGCATGGTCACCCATCCGACAAGTAACCCCAGCCAACAGGCCTGAACTTCAGTGAGAAGCACAAGCACGTGGCTAATTACCATATGAGACTACAATGACGACGAAACCGGTCCGAAACTATAACGTGGTCTGCCTACGCATCCCACGTAATAACTATTAATATCCTCATATAAATGTGTTATGTATTAATATTATGGCAGCTTTCCTTTCCTTTTAATTTTGTATTTTCCATTTATTAGTGTATTTGTTTTCTTAATAGGCCATTTCCGAGTTCACGTCAGCCTCTTTTTAAAAGCGAGTGTAAGTGCGAAGTCTTTCTTATGAAAATGAGTTTTTATTCATATGCAAAGTAAGCCAACTTGAGTTACATCACAAAACTTTCGCACTTAGACTCGCTTTGAAAAAGAGGCTTACGTGAACTCGGAAATGGCCTATTCTATCCTACAAAACTCAAACTGAGGAGGCCTAATTAAAACAAGCTTAATAGTTTCTTTTACGCCTCCTCGCCGTTGTTATCTCCACTGTTTTTATATTAATATATGTAATTGTATTGTGGCAAATAAATAAAAATAGAACCAAATATCAGAAAGGTCGAGATGTACATCCTGTTTTATTTTATGTAATAAACCGAAAGTCGTGATGTTTGTATTTCTAGATGAAACTGAAAAGCCCGCGGAGTTGTTATTTTCACCACCTATAAATGGTCCTGGATAAACGGCCTTCGTTTAAAAAAAAATGGAAAGCAGTTCCTAACTGTACGTGACCCGGAAACGAGTGTTTGTGTTGTTAGTGTTAGTGATCTTTGAACCGGATGTCTTTAAGCTTGCAAACGGACTTCTTTTACAAAGCAGAACATGAGGAATTTCTCAGTTCCAACTGTACCGAATCCGAAACAGCCACCATTTAGTGAACTTTGAACAAGAAATCGGCCGGTAAGACTGCAGGCTACCTGTAGCCTCTTGTTGACGTACTAATGACGAGAAATCTACCTATACTACGATTAGTTCATCGTGGAACGTAAGCTGACAACGGACAAGGAATACGATAAATTGTTTCTTGAATAAATTTCGCTGGGCAAACTTGAGCAATTCTTCAATTCTTCTATGAAAAGTCTCTCTCTCTCTCTCTCTCTCTCTCTCTCTCTCTCTCTCTCTCTCCCTCTCCCTCTCCCTCTCCCTCTCTCTCCCTCTCCCCCCTCTCTCTCTCTCTCTCTCTCTCTCTCTCTCTCTCTCACGTGACCTCTCTTCCCGCCAATCAATTTCTAACAAGCTGTCACACGTGCCCTTTAGGGTAATAGCCAACGGCTATCTCTAAAACAAGGAACGGAAAATCGAAGAACGAGGAATTGGGAACGAAGAATCTCTAAGCCAGGGAATCTCTCAAATGGGGAATCTACAAGAGGGGGAATCTCTAAATAAATATTTTTTTGATGCAGCTAAAATCCATTACGGAAACCTTTCACCCGGAGACAAGCGACGGTAAAATCGACGGTGAAATTCTCGCTTAAATTCACGTATTATTTATAAAATTATCCCTTTTAGGGATTCCTTGTTTTAGAAATTCCTCTTTTTAGAGATTCCTCCTTTTAGAGATTCCCCGTTTTAGAGATTCCCCGTTTTAAAGATTCCTTATTTTAGAGATTCCCTATTAAAGATTCCCCCTTTTAGAGATTCCCTATTTTAGAGTTTTTCCGTTCCCCGTTCTCAAGTTATTTTCCGATTCTTCGTTCCTCGTTTTAGAGATAGCCAATAGCCAACGATATTTACTTTTCTGCCACGCAGTTGTACATATTGTCAGGAACTATGTAAATTATAACCACGGAAATTTCCGGTAAAAAAATACTGAGCAAATATGCCAAAGCAACTCGTGACGCAACTGTACAGGATAGGCATCGATCGATTGAGATATAAGTAGTTCATGTTTACACACCACCAAGTGCCATAGAAACGGTATGTACACTTTGCAGAAGTAAAGCTGGAAATCTCTATCTTCACAGCACCTAATTAGTATTCCCCATTGCTTGGTGCGGGATCCACTGGAAATTCAGTCTTTTCCGTCTTTTTATTTATGGCCGACAGTATCCACTTATGAACTCTCTACGAGACATTTGAACGTTGAGCAGGATAACACAAAATTTGAAATTTTGATCCGATCCACAAAGGTTCACGTTTCACAGCTGCATGGTCGGTTCAGTTAGTGATGGTAAGTTGCTTCAATTTTTCCCCTTTTCCCTTCTTCTTTTTGATCTTTTTTCTTTCATAGGGCATTTATCCGATCACATCTCCATGTGACGCGAGATCGGCAATAACGATGTCGATCGGGCACCGTTTTTTTTTTCTTGCTTTTTTTTGTTTTGTTTTTTGTTTTTTTGCTTTTTTCTGTGTTAAAAATAAAAGACTACTGCACTTATGTTACGGTTTTACTACTAGGTTAAATTTAAATAGTGAGCCGGAATATACAATACGCGAGACGGCGAAAAGCGCTTTCAAACTGCTTTTCACATTTATTATAGTATGGTACGAGGCCACCTTTGCGTCGTCAAGTTCTAGTGTCAACCCACGAAGCTGAGCACCATCGCATTGACGTGTCTCGCATTACGCTACTTTGGCCTTGAGACAGCCATACACGTCTAAAATAGTAGTTTAACTTAACTTTTACTCGGACGGTGTTTCAGCAACAATTCAGCGGACCAAGAAAGTGAGTGTCATCGCAGTAGCATCGGGGAGTCAAAAATATTTCTTGGTGAATAAAAATGACAAAATTGAGAAATCGAAACAATTGTCATCGCAGTAGCAACGAGCCGTCACAAATATTTCACACCGACTGACAACAATTGTAAGCAAAATTAACCCGGATATCTCCTGTGAGTCATGCTGTCCTGAACCCACATTTACGCCGTCGCGTGACCTAAATTTAACAAATGGTAAACGCCATAGCTCAATAGTGCACGCTATGGCGTTTACCATTTTTGTAATTAGCACACACGTCAGCAGCGTACACCGTGGGCAAATGGTAGACGCTGGATTAACCAATCAGAGGGCGCGCTTTGCTTTAGTTATGTTGTAAATGAATGTAGTTATCTTAAATTGAAAGTCAAAATATCTTGATCCGTCATATCATGATATCGATTTGGGTTCATGACCGACATTCGCTCTGGCTTGTTACTTAAGACCCGAACCGTCATTATCGCTCAACCCTAGAATAAACACTGAAAACAACTTTTTCAAAATCACGATATATGGTAGCAGCCTAGAAGAGAAAAGAAGAAGAGAGCCAAGGTAAAGTTTAAAGTACTGTTTCCTCTTTAAGTCAGTGGCTTCGGCTGCAACTACTAGTACTCTTGCAAGAGGGTCTCTATGATGCCGCAAAACTTGTAAAACTTGACCGTAAAACTTAACTGTAAAACATAACACCAAGGCCGAGTTGCTCCAAGCATGGTTAGCACTAACCTAGAAAAACCTATCGGTTGACATGGTCCAAGAACTAAATCTGCATTTTAGCCGACGAACTAAATCTGCATTTCTCAAGCGTTGGTGAGAAACCAGCCTCAGAAATACCGTCATCTAATCTTGAGCCTGAGTCCTACCTTGACGCAACTAGAACAACTTTTTCTCTGAAAGATCCTTCGGTGAACGTAGTTCGCAAACTGTTGACCAAACTAAACGAAAGGAAAGCTGCGGCCTTAGATAACATTGCAACTAGACTTCTTAAAATTGGCTGGCAACATAACCATTGTTCAACATAACCATTGTTTATAAACATTCGAGTGAACCATTGTTCACTCGAATGTTTATAAAGTCGATTAACAATTCTATTTTTTTCAACTGGGTGGAAACTCGCTAGAGTAACTCCTATTTTCAAAAAGGGCAAAAGGGACGATTCCGATCCTTGCACAGTACATTCACTGCACTAATTAAAGCTGCTAATAGTTGGTCGGTCAATATCGATAATGGCCTTATAAAATTAGAGAATAATTTCACGTGTGTTTTGTCCAAAATCAAATAATTTCCCGAGCCTTTAGGCGAGCCTTTAGGGAATAATTTCACTTGCAGTTTGTCCAAAATCGAATAATTTCCCGAGCCTTTAGGCTCACCCATGTTGTTAATGGCGTAATTTTCATCGATCTGAAAAAAGCCTTCGACACCATCGACCATAGTATCCTTACACGAAAGCTTCGGAAATATGCCGTTGACATGAACAGTCTTAAATGGTTTGAATCATATCTTTGTGACCGAAGCCAAAAATGCAGCACAAATGGCCATTTATCAAATACTGTCCCAGATTCTTGTGGCCTCACTTCAGCCTCTCCTAGAATTTTC
Source organism: Astreopora myriophthalma (assembly GCA_014634185.1). NCBI lineage: Eukaryota > Metazoa > Cnidaria > Anthozoa > Scleractinia > Acroporidae > Astreopora > Astreopora myriophthalma. Next base: position 2,286,074 of record BLFK01000010.1, read on the forward strand.
GCTGATGATACTAATATAACCTTCACTGCCAGTACAATGACTGATCTTGAGAATGCTGTAAACTCAGAATGAAAGCCTGATCCAGGTTCTACTCAGTTGGATAGTTTGCTAATCTACGTTTTTGTTTCTCAAACTTTGCTTGCATTAGGCGGTTATTGCTTGGCCCTTAACTACTGCACTTGAAGAAATGTGGATTGCAACGATTTCTTCAGTATGAAGGTAAATACAGTCAACGTTTTACAGTCAAGCATTCCTTTCAAACCTACCTGAAAATTCAGTTATGGTAATTTATTATTATGAACTTCAGCTAGCTCCATACAAGGTATTAATTCAGCCAAGTATGCCGGCTCCTGCGGTAGCTCCAAACAATTTATACGTACAGTACAAATAGATATGCCGAACCTCAGTCCTCTGAAGATACAACATCCTTTTACTCGGATAACAACTATTCTACAGAATCCAAATAATGCATCTTTAGCGAACTTTCACCTGCTTGTTAACGGTGGAAAACCATCTCAGATATAGTCACATCAATCAAACGGAGACTTTCTAGTTCTCTGTGGATCATTACTAAAAGATCTTGCCAGTAGTCTTTTCAAGGACTTTCCTCAACTTATATAGTTACGCTACCGAGATTACACACCTGATTAAGAGAAGCTACCTCATGTGTAATCATTTCATCAGCGCATCGGAAGGGTTAAGGAATTGGAAACGAGGCAGTTTTCCAGCTGGCGCCGTCTGAGTTGATTCTGATTTTATAACTAGGTCAGCTAGCAATAATCATCTCGAGCTCAGGATATGGCTGTGTATTTCTCAGTCTCTTTTAATCTTTATTTTTCCGATTAAAGTTAGAATATTTCTCCCAGAAATTAATTTAAGCGACATAGCAATCTTAAAAACTCCGCAAGATGTAGTCAAAAACCAAAAAGTGATATATGGCTTCTACATTATGCATAGAACAATAATGTACTTGTTTCAACTTGCATCAGAGACGACATGTTTGAAATGTTTCCCGAGAGTTGTTTACTTTATAAAAACAAAGTAACGCGCAGGACAATATTGTACTTATTTTGAATTTCACCAGATATAGGAATGTTTGAAATATTTCTGAAAGTGTAGTTTATTTTATAAAAGCCTTCAAAGGTAACCGCGTGCGATAGAAACTAAGCTAATGACAGTAATGAGTCAATCGATGGGACGAATTCAGTTGATACCGTCACTTTAAGAATAATCTCTAGTCTTTGACCAAACGTTTTCTTTCCTAACAGTGACTGAAGGTTTGTCATGTTCCCAGGAGGCAAATTAGGGTAACGATTATACAATATTTTCTTGCAAGCAAGGATTGATCGAACTAACCGAGACCATGTGTCATCTTTTTTTTTTCCGGTTGTAGTAAAACACGAACATTATATGCTAGTAAACATGAGGCTGAAAGATGATGTGCAGAGCCGTTGAATTGGATGTATTGTAATATTTCTGTGGTCACATTTACGTTGTTTTCTTCGTCAAAGAAAAAAGGATATAGAAGATCTAACGGAGATGGATAAGCAACAAAAACGTTTTGTTTGGCAAATTCCCGGAATTTCTACTGCCATATTAGCTTTTCTATTGGCAATTATTCCAATTAAAGCGGGATCAAAGACAAACAAATCCCTGTTCAAAGTAAATTGCCCACCTCTTGGAAATACCGACTGATTTACACCACCGTTATTTTCGTCCTTACGACGAACTTTGGTAGCTAAATTTCAGGGAAGTGATTTTAATATTCCCTTGGACGTGTGACCCAGAATTATACAGGACAGTCACGCGATTCATAAGTTTTGGTTTCGTCTGATTGGTTAATACCCCGAGTAATGTCTTCATTCAGTTTTCTTATGACTGAGACCTCGCATGCGCAAAGATGCCTATTGTAACTAAGGATGGCTACTCAACTTCGTCTTTCCAACCTCGATGGGTTTTACAAACATCTTGAGCGCTCTCTACACATAAGCCGGGGAACAACAGAAGAAGACGCTCAGTCGCTTGTGAAAAAAAGTGTACGGTATAACACTAAATATTCCGTGAAGCGGGGATTCAAGACGAATTTCCTTCGACCGGCAACACCCCATCACAAGCACATTGAGAGAAATGAAGTTTCTGCTTTGGTGATGGAGACTATACGGTTTGGAATAGAGCGTCGTAACAGAAAAGGACATAAGGAAGCTACACATTCCTTCAACAGGTGCACTGGGATACACTGTACCTTAAAAAATGGGAGAGATGAAACGAACGGCCTTAAAATTAAAGAATTAAACGGCGTCAAGGTGGTGTACGATGTATTGCGAGAAGAAGGCACCATCCGCGTATTACGACTAATAACAGCCTACCCTGTGTACCTTCACGAGTCTTAACATTTTAGCTAACATAATGTTGAGTAACGTGACGTTGTTGGCTGCCTTTTAAAAGTCATCGAATGCACTGACTTAGACATTTGTTGTGACCAGTCAGCTCAGTATAAGATCTATTTCGGTGTAAGTTAGCGTTCAGATCAGTTATGGAGTTGGACGGCAACAACAGCAACAGCAAGTTTTATGGTACCTGAGTGTAAAAATTGTGTGCTGGGCAGAGGCAGGTAGGCGTTGGCTTTCGTTCCTGTTCAAAGCGCTGACCAAGAACGGAGCGTCAACAATGCACGAAGGCTGGACCGATGGCACATGCACACTAGCTGAACTCGCTTAATTGAACAAGAACGAAACCTCATTCGAGTTCCTGGGCTTCCAGGTTGATTAAAAAGCTCAAATGAAGAAAGCACCGCTGCACTCTAGTAGCTAGATGTTGACAGAAGTAGAAGGCTATGAGGTTGAACAGCTAAATACCGAGGGATAAAGACGTCTTCCAATTCATGAACAACGATATTAACATGAACAGTGGAAGTTCTATTTTAGTGTAATATTACCTTCTGCGAAGTATGGTATTATTTTATGGGGTTCGTGTACAAATTCAGATCTTGTGTATTCAATTGAGAAACTTCACCGTAGAGCAGCAAAAATTGTCTACAACTTATCCAAAGATACAACATCTAGTGAGGCCCTCAATGTTGCGGGATAGGATACGATTGGTTTAGATTACAAATTTCAAATATTTAAACTATTTTATAGAGCAAGTAAAGTCTCATTGAGTGTCTAATTAATAGCATATTCATAGGACGGGAATGTAGCTATTCACTGAGAGATCAAGAAGCAATCACGACACCAAGAATCAACACTAGATTGTTAAAAGACTCACTGGTATATCGAGGTTCAGTGGTATGGAACTTTGTTAACCATCATGTCAAAAATGTAGGTAGTATTGACCTCAAGAAACCTCGTAGACTACTCTTGAGAAAAGACCAGTCCAGGAGCTTTACTTTCACTGGTTTATCGGGTTCAACGGTTAGGAACAGATTAACTGATTACACATATTTTTAAGCAGAGAAGTAAATTTTAATGTTTAATGTTTAATTGTATTAGTTTATTAACTTCGTCAGTATTTTAAGAATTGTAATCTATTAGAATGTTTTTAGAAATGTGTTTTAGTTATAATTAATAGTTTTTAATTGGACGAGTAATTAATTTGTTAAGTACACGACCCCACAAGCTTTTTAGCTTTAATCCTTATCATGTATAACTAAAGATTCTATTCTATTCTAAAACGAACGCTGGAAGATTCATGCTGCTCAATCTGAAATAAAGCAGTACGCTTTGAGATTGGGAGTGAAAAAGATGCAACAGTGATTCCGTTTGCACAGATTCGCGGTCGTTACTCCAGTGTTACGCCCAGACGTTTTACAGGTGCAACGACTGGTGTAAACCTGACTAGAAAATAGTTCGCCGAGGGCATTTGATGATTAGACCAGCAACTCGCTCCGTTTTAACCCTCGGATGCTAACTCACGCGTTATAACTAAGATACTTTTCTGCTGAGTGGCATTGACCGTCATCACAGCCATGTATGTCTGCAACACTATCTTCGTGTGTAGTTACAATGATAAGCTTTTGATCTGTTTCTCATCCTTGAAAGGGAAAGGTAAAGCCGGTTGTGAACTAAATATTTTCCCTCAGTAAATTTAACTGACTTAACATCTAGGAATTAAAAAGGTGAGAGACGAGAAGATAAAACATAGAGCAATATGCCTGGTCGGAACATCATCGTGTATGACTCATGGTGAATGAAGTACCTCGGCTTTGTTCCGAAAGATCTACTTTACTTCGATATAGTGACGTGACGTCACTCGGCCGGTAAGCTTGTATCAGTATGCACAAGAATGTTTCAAGTTTTGCAGTCATTTCTTTTAGTCTGAGAGGCTCGCTTTTATGACTTCAAAATATTTGCCGGATATAGAGGATATTACATGGCCGCGGGGAGATACGAAATTTCTCCGTCTTCGACAACAGGAGTGGGATATTCTGTAGCTATGGTATACCACTCGAAAGAGTATATGCATTTGTATTACCACCACCCGCCACCACCACTACTACTCTACTACTGCTACTACTACTACTACTACTACTACTACTATACTACTACTACTACTACTACTACTACTACTACTGCTGCTGCTGCTGCTGCTGCTACTACTACTACGTCTACAACTACTACCACCACTACCTTTACTACTTCTGCTACCTGTACTACTTTTACTACCTCTACTACTTCCACTAATTCTACTACTTCTACTACCTCTGCTATCTCTACTGCCTTTACTACCTTTACTATATGTACTACCTCTACTACTTTTACTACTTCTACTCTGCTTCCTCTACTACCTTTACTATCTGTACTACCTCTACTACTTGTACTACTTCTACTACCTCTGCTACCTCTACTACCTCTACTACCTTTACTACCTTTACTACTGCTATAACTACTACCACTACTACCACTACCACCTTTACTATCTGTACTACCTCTACTACCTCTACTACCTCTCCTATCTCTACTACTTCTACTGCTTCTACTACTTCTACTACTTCTGGTACTTCTGGTACTACTACTACTACTGGCACTAGTACTACTACTACTGGCACTACTACTACTACTAGCACTACTATTACTACTGGCACTACTACTATTACTACTGGCACTACTACTATTACTACTGGCACTACTACTACTACTGGCACTACTACTACTACTGGCACTACTACTACTACTGGCACTACTACTACTACTGGCACTACTACTACTACTGGCACTACTACTACTACTGGCACTACTGTTATATGTGCTCGCATTTCTTTACTCTAGCTGAATTCAGAATTGCGAAGTTAGAAAAACACAGGGCCGAGTTCTTCGTAGCAAAGTTAGTACTAATCCGGGATAATACCATAAAAACCAATAGGATTTAATCCGACTTTAATCGGACTATATCAACCTTGTCTGGAATCATTTGAAAGAAGAATATTGTTAACTACACTTAGTACAGCCGTGTCTGTGCTATAGAACTGTCTGTACGCATATTGCATTTTCGACTAATAATAATAATAATAATAATAATAATAATAATAGTAGTAGTAGTAAGTAAATTGAAGAAGTGATCCTCACACTTTCTGGACAATTTAAGCAATTGTCTCATATATGCATATATCCCGTTGAAGTCACTTGAATTTTTCAAGTGCATATATGAGACAACTGCTTAAATTGTCCAGAAAGTGTGAGGATCACTTCTTCAACTTATTTCTAACCCGCACTTCACAATCATTTCATTCATTATTCCTTTCAAGGGAAAACACGCATGAGACCAACAAATTGACCTGCTCTTAACTGCGTGGCTTCATAGCTCAGTTGGTAAGAGCACTGCACCGGCCTAGCCTCGCAAAGGTCGGGGGTTCAAATCCCGTTGAAATCACTTGAATGTTTCAAGTGCATATATGAGACAATTGCTTAAATTGTCCAGAAAGTGTGAGGATCACTTCTTCAATTCCTTTCTAACCCGCACTTCACAATCATTTCATTAATAGTGACAGTGTTAGTGATGGTGATAGTAAGGGTAATTGCAGATTGCATTTGGATTAACTAATAGACCTTCCACATAAAAATAGTTAATTGTTTCGGTGGGCTCTACCAGTTCTAGTATATTAGTGGCAGAGCGATAGCATGAAAAATCTTCCCATGTGGTTGCAAATTTCTTAAGATGTACCATGCCATACTTGAGAAAATTGAACTGAGAGATTCATTTACTACAGTTTATGATGGACAAGACCAGTAAGTCTATATATTGGCTGAGGTCACACTTGAGATTTTACTGTAGTAAAAGGTGTTAACTATGGTTAAGAAAAGGTAGTCAAACTTTACTGTAGTAAATCAGATAAACTTGTGACAAACGAACTCGATTCAGGTAGGTTCACTATAGTATACTTTGCTCGTATCCTGCCGCCGTTGCCAACGCGACAAACTAGACGGGCGTTTACCATAGTAAAGTGAGAAAAGCTGGTCACATTACAAAAGGTCTTAACTATGGTAAACTGTGCTTTACTACAGTAAAAAAAAAGCCCAAGTGTGACAACAGCCATTGTTTCATTAATAGGTGTGTCCGGACTGGCTCAAGACAGCACAACTTCTGTCAGCTCCAATAAATTTCTCATACTCTTCCTTAAAGACGCTCTTACATGGGGCCGACTTAAGTGGCAATACAAGAACAGCTGTGGACATAGCGGAGATGGACAGACTTTTACATGGTTATCATTTGATGTGACGTCATATGGAGCCAAACCTCATTGTACCCTTTCGTCTCACCTTTTTCTTCCGAGGAGGGAATTAACATTTTCTTGGCAAAGCTTCTACGCTGGTATTTATGCCGAGGAAGAGGAAGGATAATTTAGTAAAAGACTAAACTTGCACAAAAGACTAAATTTGGTATTGGTTGGTGCTGGTGGTTCCGTGGACTTCCTTTGCCCCGAAGGACAATCTAAACAGAATCAGGCCTCGGTGCCTTGTTTTCACGTGCCGTCTGTCCCAAGTACGGGCCTCACCCTGCGGTCTCGGGCCGTGGTCGCGACCACGGGCACAGTTTTTCCCAAACGGACCTCCCGCCCGGTGAATGACGTATTTATTATCTTTTGAAAGTGGTCGGCCGTCGATAAAACCCGGAACATGAAAATATTGGAAAAGAAAATAACTGAAAAACATTTTATAATCACTTAAAAAACAAAATGTTAAAAAATGGATCATGGTAGATGCTACCTCTCACGTCTCATGATACCCTGTGCTTTCCCTTGAAGTAAGGTTGACAATCGAGTTCAAAGGCGAACTTTGACCACAGAAAGCTAGCCCTTTAACGAAAACAGAAAATAAACAAACAAATCTTGCCCGTCCTAACACAATACCAACCATCAGTGCCTAACTTTGAACAAATCATCAAATGGCATATGATTGAAAACCAACCATTGCAAAGAGAAATTTCAAACAGCCACCACTAATATCTTACAAGAAGGGACGCTCTTAAGATATACTCGTGAAAGCAAAGAAATGAGGATGGCTGAAAGACGAGCGTGGGAGTCGCACAGGCCTGTCAACCCCATTTCACAACTTCTTTTAAAATAATGGTAATGCGCCTGATTGGTTTATTAGTTGAATTATTGAATCATTTATTGATTTCATGATTAATTTTTTTAATGTTTTGTTTGTTGCGTGATTATAATTTTTTTTCAGTTATTTATTCTCAATTAGGCCCCCCCTCCGCTTTTTTTCGTTTAGCGTCGAGTCGAATGCGTTTCCTGATATTGGGTCGGTGTCTTTTAATGCGCCCGACCCTTAATACAGTGTCTTTTAATGCGCCCGACCCTTAAGGACACCTTCACGGCTACATATGATTGCGTTTCGCCCAGAACACCCTAAGTGAGACCAAAATCCTAAATTTACACCCCTAAGCAAGACGACGAGCATCCCTCCCTTTTATATTGGAGTCTTCCCTCCCCCTCCCCCCCCGGGGGTTATATATCAATGATTCCTTTTCTTAAACAGAGACATACTGAAATTTTTTAAACTGAGTTGGTGATGAGGATGACGTTAAAAGTTAATATTTACCGTTAAAAGTTAATTTACCGTTAAAAGTTAATATTTATTTAATAATAAACTCAATTCTACGCGTGTTTTGATTGGTTCTCACTTATGATCTGTTAGAGGACAGACTCACAGATGACGTCACCTAAGCGTGTTTTTGTTTTGCTTTTTTTCTTAATTATATAAAACAAATAGATTCCATGTTGCCGTGCGTCTGTTCAGTAACAGATCATAGAAGACGTCAAAATGCGGTAAGAACATCAGTGACACACTCGGCTATCGCCTTGTGGGCCACTGTTTTGTTCTTACCACATTTCATGACATTTTGACGTGATCGATGGTCTATCACTGAACAGACGCACGGCAACATGGAATCTATTTGTTAAATATGGATTGACAACGAGGATGTTTTAAAGTTAATATTTACAGTTTTGGATTAACAAGATGCACAGTATACCGTAAAAGAAATGTTCCTGTTTTTCTCTATGCTGTTACTATGGTCATTTTTCAGACTGAAAGAATTATTTAAAGTGACTAATGGTTAAACTGCGTCGTTACTTTTTTTTTTTTCGAAAATGCCAAAAGTTTGGGTCGGTCGGACAACGCTAAACGGAGGAAAAAAAAAAAAAAAGAGGATGGCCTTATTTTCACGCTCCGGGATGTTCCGAAATGTTCCATGTTCCCGGTTTGTGGTCTCCATGAGGTGCATTGTACCAATCAAGTGCCTTGAAATTAGATCCGAACGGTTAGCACCAAAGTATCGTGCTGGAGGTCGTGGGTTGAAGACCTGGCGTGCGTTTCTCAAAACTCCCGAAACTCTTCGGGTGCCTTTCGGGTGACATAATTTCCTTCGTATCTTAAAAACGAAGACGTTTCCAGGCATGAAATTTTGTAAAACACTTGCCCTTCCCTATCTTGAAAACATAGCAAAACACGAGCTTTTTAGAATAAGTGGATCGCTGTTTTAGAAATGGCTTTTCGGGCCCGAAAAGTTTACGGGACTTTCGAGAAACGGGCCCCTGGCCGGTACCATCAGTTTATGACCGTTAAATATTAACTGACAAGTAATTGCTTTTTAACGACATTTAGCTTGTCTGACAGACGTATTCCCGGTTGTCGTTTCTCTCTATTGGAAATACTTTTCTCAGGTAGGCCACAAATGGTTCGATTCCTAATGTGATCGACGAGACTCCATACTGACTGACAGTTAAGTATCAGTTCAAGGGCTGTATTTGATTAGTATTTAGCATGAAAAACAAACAAACAAACAAACAAACAAAAAATCCTCAGCCTTTTGTTTCTTTTTGTTGTTGAACCGGTAACTCATGCCCTTATTGCTTAAGATTCTAAGCTCGTATTTAATGTAACTTCTCAGAACGGATAGCGATAAGAACAAGACAAAAAAAATAGATATGATTTAAATACATTATATTAACACGAAATACCCGTCGGTGGCCTGTTGGTCTAGTGGCATGATTCTCGCTTAGGGTGCGAGAGGTCCCGGGTTCGACTCCCGGACAGGCCCATCGTTGGCATTTTTATCCTCTGGATCAATGTCTGCATTTTTTTTTCTCCTGTTCTATCCTATTCATGCTATTAACCTCTTCGAAAAAAGTATCACTTGCATAAGAAATTCATAGAAAGGATACAAAGCCAAAAATAGTACCTCTAAAAAAATATATGTGTTTAATTAGCATTTCTCGCCTACTTGACGGTACCAATTTTTTATTTGAATGTGATAAAAATATATAATTTTTCATTTTATAACTACCACCTTCTATAGAATCTTTTGTCATTCCAACAACGATCGAAGAATCGCAATTAATCGCGCGCACGAATCCCGGCGGCCATTTTGAAGACGCGAAGACCGCCTGTCTACCTCCCTCTTGAATCCTGATATTGCGGGTAGACTGGAAACGATTTAGCTTGAAAACATAAAATGGCGGCGTCTATATCCCGCCAAAGAAGATTGACGCCGAAAAGAAGAAATCACCACAGAGCACTGATTGGTAAACTTACACGTTTTGATCAAGGAATTCGTCATCTCTTTGAGCAAGCCATATTGCCACAAGACCCTTCCTGGAACCTTTTTACAAAGTTCAGCGGCGAACCTCTTGATGGCCGCGAAATCCAAACTTATTCAGAGTGGAAGGTTCAGACTTGTTTCAGAAACTTGAGAAGCCACTGTAGAAAGCGATCCAAGCGTAGGATAATTTATATAATACCAATTGGTCCTTTTCCGGACGCGTTGTGGAAACCAGTTGAAGGAACAGAAATGTCTGCGTTTCAACTACTTGCCAATTTTGTGGGGA
>BLFK01000010.1:2299657-2307157 GCA_014634185.1 Astreopora myriophthalma
AAAAAAAAAAAAAAAAAAAATCAGTTTTCTAATGGTCCAAGCAAAAACGCGTTTGAAAACGCGTCACTGCGATGGGGACCTTTTCATTAAACATGAATTGGACTGTCCTAAAGAAAGAAAGAAAATGGTTTCTGATCGCTCCAGACTGCATTTTGTTTTCTGTTCTGGTGTAAAATCTCAGCCTGGTTACCGGGATGAAAAATCCGCCATGGTTATGATATATATGACATATGACATATGACATATGATATATGACATATGATATGATATGATATCGCATTTATATAGATAGCGCATTTTCTATGAAGATATTCAAATGCGCTTTACAACACTTTGTGGGGGACTGTGCCAGACGGCCTTATGGCGCAGTTCACAATCTTAAATCTAATAACGAGTAGAATTCCCAGAACAGAATGAGTGATAGACCATCACACCGGGGACTACGTCCCCTACTCCTCTCGAACAGTGTGTGGGTTCTTTAACGTCCCACACAAGTGTTGTGAGACGCCTACGGTTTATCGTCCTTACCCTAGAAGACTAGAAAGTCTAACCATTTGCAGATGTCATTACAAAGGCAGCACCTTCTCCTCAGTTATTTTAAGACCCTAAGTGTTGGTCCAGGCGGGATCTGAGCCCACGACCTTCCGCTCAGCAGGCTGGCGCCTTATCCCTTTGTGCTAACCAGGCGGCGGTTATGCCAAAGCATGCGTAGAAATTTTCCATCCCTGTTATGTCAGTTACCCGGGCTCAAATGCAGAGGTTACTAGACTAGAGATACGGCCTCTGTAGTTTAAGTGATATGTTGTTATGTACTTAATATTGGTTTTTCACGATCCAAATCTCTTTGAGTCGATAGTCCGACGCCCTTCCCACTTTTAAGTTTCTCGACTTATTGATTAATCGATGACTTGGATCAATAAAAACTTGTTTGACATATAAACAGAAAAATAAACATTCCTCTTTAGGCAACCCAGTGCTGAAACCCACGCATGCGTTTGTCTTCTTGTTTACGTTAGTTTCGTCGGCAGAGATGCACAGAGCAAATCGACGCGTGCTTGGTAGTAAGTCGCTCTTCAAAAATTAAGACTTAGGATATCGAATCCGTCTGGTTTGTGAACCGATGAAAGACTTTTTGATTCATAACGACTCAAGCATGAAGCGCGTATTTCGTATCGGAAATGAAATCAACTGTCTTGATCAACGCAATCAGTGCACGTCAGTGACTTTTAATTTCAGGTGACTTTTGTTGGAAAGCAAATTCATCGGTGAATCGATACACATTCGATGATGGGGGATCTTAGAGTTTGGGTCGATGGAGTTGAACGTGTTGTGAGAGGTGCAAATGAAGAGACCACTTGTGAAAACGTCTTGCTTGCCCTTGCCAGTGCCACGGGAAAACTTGGAAGGTTTGCATTGCTCGAAAAATGGCGAGACCTCGAACGAATTTTACCCCGAGAAGCGAAGCCTATCGAGTGCCTGCAAATGTGGGGGAAACAAGCGAGGGAGGTCAAATTTATTTTGAAATTAATGACAGATAAAACGACCCGTGTCTTTAGCAAAGTAGGTGCTGAAGATCGCGGAAATGAAGTGAAGCATTTGTCGACCGGCGATGAGCCCTTCCATTGCTCATTTCAAAAGTCGTCTCTCGAGAAGGTTGTTGCGAATCAGTCGAATAAAATGAAACGCCTCGAACGCGACATGGAAATAATACAACTGCGGATTGATTCTTGTATCGAAGACGAGGAAAGCTACCTTTATTTTACTGAAGAGGAAATCAATGAAGATCGCGTTACCAAACTTGGACAGTTATTGAAACTTCAATCGAAAGAGTTGGCGGCGGAAGAAAACAGTTTAATGGAGCTCGCTACCGAACGCAGGAGACACGAGAACCTTCGACAAGAACTCCGAGATCAGAGAGATAAACTGCATCATTTAGACGTCCACATTTCGGATTTAGAAAACGTTGGTAGGAAAATTTACTCAATACGGACTTCTCAGGACAAGAAATCAGAGGTCTTCAGTGAAAGTTCAATAACCCATGATTGCAGCGATTTGGAAGAACTCGGTCAAGAAATTGCAGCCACACGAGAAGAACTGATAAAGCAGCGAGATCTCGCGGAGCGACAAGTCGAGGAGGTTGGATTTTTGAAAAGATCATTAGCTGATCTCGAAAATCTTTCGCGGCAAAAATCTTTTCATTTGCGAACGTTGAAAGGGGATCCTTCGCCGGAACTAAGCTTGTCATACTACGACTTAGACAAAAACTTAGAATTAGACGACGCGTCGATGAAGGGCTTTGATAAGAAGCTTAACAAACCAACCACCGTCGGTTTTAGTCTTCCGCCATCCCGAGATGGGACAGCACAAGGGGCTCTTTCACCTAGGACCACAGAGCTGCAGAAACTTATGATCAGAGGAAAAATTGTGGTCAACGGCTTGGATGTGTTAGATGGCCCAGGAGTATTCGTTTGATGATGTCGCAGATGTCGTACATGTATGTGAATCTTTTTGTTCTATTGTTCTTAAAAAAAGCTTTCTCTTCACCGAGTACTTGACTACTTGCCAAAATATTTTCTTGGATTAAAAAAATAAAGTGCATTTGAATGCACTCGACAGAAACAAAACCCAGGGCAAAAATAACAAAGCAAAGTTGAAAAATTGCATCTAAAATCTCGTATCTCTTCGGCCCGACACTTTAAACAGCCTGTGTATTTTTCTACATTTCCCAAAGATTCTGGACCTTAAAAATCACTATAGAAGGGCCAATGGAAAGGGCTGTTAATCGACTACCAATATTCATACAGTTACTGGAAATTTTATTTTCATTGGTGACCTAATTAGACTGGAACCAAATGGTCAAAGGGGCTATGTCACGCAATTTTAGGCAATTTCAGCACTGATCAAATGGTCATAGAATTAACTAAAATAGCACAATAACGGCTAAAAAGTATAGAACAACTCAAACAAAACAGAGGAAAGCCAAGAAGGGTCAGGGATGGACAAAACTGGAGAGGATTAAAATTGATTGCATTTGGAAAAATTTGAAAAATGTCGGCCCACCTTTTTTCAAATTGACATCAGTTTGTATCAAAATGTCATTTACACAGCTGGAAAATCATTCTCAGTTGTCATGTGGCCGTGATTTTGCAAATGAAAGACTCTTGTTCTGCCAATTTGACGTTTAGAGCTCATAATCAACGAAATTAAACAAAATTACCTAAAATAGCATGAGCTAGCCCCTTTAATTTTTAAAACACAACTTAAGAATTATGTTTAGTTGTAGTTGTAGTTGTTTGTGTAACTGTAGTTAATTGTTATTTGTCTCTTTTGTAGTCGCAATTTTCATGGAATGATCAGTAACTGATTACAGAAGCTGAAGGGATGTGAACATGATTCTAACGATCAGCCAGTTACCTTCGCGATAATTTATTATGTGTTCATGAGCCACAACATAGAAATGTGTGCTTATTACTGAAGTCATGTAAGTGTTTTAGCTCCTTCTAGACTTTTTAAATATTACCAAATGGATAACTCTTTTCTTTTCTTTCGTTTTTTTTTTTAATTGCAAGTGACAATTATTAAAAATACAAATTTACAAATTATAGGATGCAACTGCAAGTTACACCACGGTGGTATTTACTGTAGCTACAGCACATGCACCATGTTACTTAATATATTACTTACTTAAATGTCACGTACTTCATGTTACACTACTTTCGGCTAATAACTGAACAAATGCTACAAGCACAATGGATAACTCTTTATTGTGCTTCATTTGCTTTTAATAGGGACCTTATGAAACAAGGATGACGACGGCAACGAGGACGTCATTTAAAAATACAAATTTGCGTTATTGGTATCACTAGGCAACTATTTCGTGTCGTTAAAATGTGCAGTTACTGACCAGGAAATAAACTGGTACAAGCGGGTTAGAAGCGTAGAGAGATTACTGAAAATTCATTGCCTTGTGCTAACGTCCTCCCCAGAACCTTGAATTTGGTAATTTCATGTCTTCATTTAGAAGATGACAGCTAGGAAATATACCAAAACATAAAATGCACTTTCCAAGATAATGCGTCGAAGCTATTTAAGAATCTACCATAAACTATTCGAAGCTGTAAAGATTACAGAACCTTTTTAAGACTCTCAAGGAACTTTTTAAGAAACAGAGTACAAAGCTATTAGTTAGTTTTACTGTAATTGGATTCCATTATCCTGTTTTTACTGTATAATTTGTAAATAACTTAATTCGATTTATTTTGTAATTGTAATTAATATAATTTGACAGGGAAGAGCCACCCAGTGGATCTGTTAATAAATTATTATTATTATTATTATTAGTATTATTATTATTAAATGCACATGCAGAGCGTGCAGAGCCATTGTTTTTGCACACTAGACCTATTGTTTTGTGGGCTCAGAGTGAATGTTAGGCAGAGCAGCCTAAAAACGCAGTAAGTCTTCCCAAACCCAAGCACGTTGTTCACTTCAGCCTTCGTAACTTCAGTTTTCTGAACAGCATCCCTGTTCTTTGCTCAATTTATTGCCTGAATGCTGCCTGATCACACCAAGTTTGTGTATTAAATAAGATGGTCTAAGTATCACCAGCTGCTAGCAGTTCTGTGAATTGGTTTCACAACTCAGGTGCAGATCCAGAAAAGAACTTGAGCAATTTCCAAGACTTCAGATGCCACTCTGTAGGGAGGTCTTACAGCATGCTTTCCTTGGGTGGGGGGTGGGGGGGGGATAGATTTTTGTGCTCTCAAGTGCATTTTCTTGTGATTTTCAGTTATTCCAGCAGGATGTGTCAGATTTCTGTAAAGTGGTCTAAACTGACCTGGATCTGCACTTGCATGGAAGTGTGAACAAAAGGTTTAACTGTGCTGGTAAAAAGCAAGCTACGTAGAGAGGTGATTGCAGAGCTGTTTAATAAAATAGATTCCATGTTACGGTAATCTTTTCAGTAATGGCAAAATGGAAAGAGCAAAAAAGTGGCACACGAACTTGCCACGGGCTAGTTGCTCTTACCACATTTGTTGTCTTTATGTGATCTGTTGCTGAAGATATGCATGACAACACAGAATGTCTTTGCTTGAACGAAGAAATAACATTTAAAAAAGATAACAATGCTGTCACGGATACATCTTCCCTTCAATGGATCATAATTTAAGCACCAATATAAAATATGTGAGAAACAATTGAAGTTAGCTTCTATTTTAACTACCGGAAGTCTTTTGTGCAGTATGGAAATCGCAAAGAGGAAAATGATAATGGTTATAATATATGAATAAATAGTATTTATTCTCTTATTTTTTCATTCATTTATATAAATGGTATATTTATTTACCTAGTTTTTGAATTTATGATGGAATGTAAAGTGATTAATGTAAAATAAAGAAAATAACCTTTGCCTCTGAACTGTGGAGTGGAGCTTGGGGAAAGAAAAAAAAGCAAGGCTACGCGTGCGCCGAAAGGACCAGTCTGTTAGTAGGTGTTGATTTACTTATTTCATATTTTCCCTCAGCGTGGGCTTTTGTTCCGCCCCTAGAGCTGTCTGGTAGACATGTCGATGAGGAAAAACCTCCAACGTTATCATAACACTAAGGTTACCCTTCTATTGTGGGCATCCATCGAATGCACTGCTTTATCTTAGCAAACGAAATTTTTTTTTCCTGTCCTTTATAATTCATGACAAATCCATAGCGTAACAGTTTGTATGGCTCGGCAAGTAAATTGAAACATGTTGTTAAATGTAGCCATTCACTAAGCGAGTTCAAACGAGAGAATTTCAACAGATGGATGAGAGCAATTTACATGACCGAATGTGACTTTGCAGTTTCTATGTGGCCAAAGAATTCCTGAGCGGCGAAGAATTCGAATTACAGATTGCTACATTAACCAAGAAATCTGACCAATAGTCCGTTTCGTTATATTTGCCGTTTGTTTCATGAACAAATTTAATAAAACAAAAGAACATAAGCGTCTCGTTAACTGAAATTTATAGTCAACCTCAATACTGCTTTCTGATTGGTCGTCTAATTTTGATCTATTGATTTTGCTGTTTTCCCATGGGCTTGAGAACCATTGCCTAGAAACCATTCGACGCTTAACTACCACAACATATCTTCGTGGCCGAAAAGGGAAGATACAGTAACATCTACCTTCATTTACGCTTGAATTTTTCGGCTGAAAAGCTTGAATTCCATCACAGATTTTGGCGAAAGCCGAACTCAATCGTGGAGCAATATAAATTCCAGCTTGAACTATTACACTCTCTTTAATGGCGAATCAAAACACTGGAATTTCACCGATTTGTTGGAAATTAGAGTTGTGCTGAGGAATCTCACTGCGGCTGGAAGAGGTACACATGTACACCGACGGGAAGTAAACACGCAAGCGTTTGTTTAGTTGTAACATTTCCCTTGGCGACAAGTTTTTGGAGCAAACGCGGGAAGTCAATTGATTCGAAAGGTTTATTGAACACTTAGCGGCATAACTTTATTTGACGTGATAAAGACGCGAACTCGTGTTGTTTAGAACTTCTCAAGTATCCTTACGACGCTCGTACCTGGTTTTCTGTGACGATTCCGAACTGGATACAACAATTGTATTTTGGGATAAGTCGAGTCACTTTATGCTGTTTTCATCTATCGTCTTTAATTATTAAATTTGTTTACACGAAGATCTCGGGTTTATTTAGCAGAAGAGTCTTGCAGCGAGATAGTTGCCAAGGCATCATTGAATAGTGACGAATCTAACTCGAGAACAATCATGACTTCTCGAAGTTGTTCGATTGTCGTGCCTCGTTACATAGAGAAGGACTACCTTCAAAGTCTGAATGACCGGTTCGCTTCTTACGTCTCTCGCGTGCGGCAAATGCGAGAACAAAGTGGTCGAATGGAAACAGCCAATCTCATTAACACCACCAAGATTCTGGAAGACGAGATCGTGGCCTTAAAGGCTATGTACGAGCGACAGCTGGAAGAGTTGAGGAACAAACTCGAAGAAATGGCACGCGAAAGAACGCAACATCAACTAGCTGCAGCAAAGAATACAGCTTTGGTAGCAGAGCTTCAAGATAAGTGAGTACAAAATGAACTTGTCAATTATGCATTTTTATTAGCTGACTGGTAAATATGTAAATAGCTCCTTTTAACATCATAGTTGATGCACACGCGGTTGTTTCGAAATTTCCCTAATGTTACTAAGAGATGGGCATGAATGTTATGTCCTGACCAAGACATTGTGAAAGGGTTGTTAAAGTAAAGCTAAGTGGCTCCACCATACATCATTGCCTGTGTTATGGCCCATGCCCTTAAGGTTTGACAGTTGCGTGATTTATATGCAATAATTAAGAATTGGTTCATGCTTAGTGTGCGTATATGTAGTTATGGATGCACGCGGGAAGTTTGGAGAGCATGAAAGAAGCGGAAGAGCTGCTCGAGGCGTAGCCGAGAGCAACTCTAGCTTCTTGAGTGCTCTCCAAACTTCCCAAGTGCA
>BLFK01000010.1:2312157-2318593 GCA_014634185.1 Astreopora myriophthalma
ACTCTCAGGGATTGATCCAGAAATGTCACATTTTACATAATTAACTTTGTACAAAGTATAGGAGCTTCATATATGACCATACTCATCTCAGTATTCACAAACCTGCGGTAGGTTCAAACTGAACACTGAACTTATCCATAATTGAAACCAGCTGGACACTGGGAATGACCAAGCAGTTTCACAAAGCTTTGGAAAGTCCTAGCTTAAGGGTGATTGAAGAGGGCCAGATCGAAGGTCTTGTTTCTTGGCCACAGCCAAGAGATCAAGGTTTTTTTAAGGAGGTGGCATGACTTAACGGTCAAGGTGCTGGATTTACAGTGAAGATGCTGTTGCCCCTGGGTTCAAATCCTAGACTTGTCTTCGGCTGTCCCGATTTCAACTCCTCAATGCTTTGTAAATGGCCAAGTTGTTTTTTTCCTTACAGTAGGGGCTGGTAACAACGTAGTGTTAGGAGGGCCACTGAATATAGAAAACCACTGCTTCCCCAGTGGTAACCCAACCCTCAATGAACAATGACAGCTCATTTATCATTTGTTTATTTTTTATACTGCTGTAGGCTGCCAAATTGGGTTCAGTGCAATGGACTGCCTGAGCAGTGCACTGTAGCTAGTCATGGGGTAGCTGCAGAGGCAGGGACTGGCTTTGAATGCTTCAAAGGCAAAATAAGATATGAAGGGAGCTCAAATGCAATTACCATATCTTGAATTGGGGATGGGGGTTATGGATGCTTGCATGCTTATGCTTAGCAAAGTAATAAAACATAATGAACACAAGTAGTCTCTTTTTCCAGTGTTCTAGTTTGGAAGCTCAGAATTCTGGTCTGATTCAAAACCTGGAGATGGAACGTCAGCAAGCGGCAAACACAATAAAGAACCTCGAGGCAAAGTTGCGTGAACTTCAGGAAGCACTGATGGCCAAGGTGCGTGAACTGGGTCTTGCTTACAATGCTCATTTACCTCTGGATCTTGAGCTGGATGCTTTTGCCACTTTGTTGGAGGCAGAAGAAAGAAGGTAATGCAACATTAACAGGCTGCAATTTAAAAGTGCTCATTGGATAAAGGGTATTTAGGGACTTTGAAGGTGGTGTTTTCAGGAAGTGACCTGTCTTAAGTCAAGTTGTGTGCACAAGAATTTTAAGGGAACCTTTATGGGGTGGAACAAGGAAAAAACTTAATTAATGGGGGATGAATGACTGATTGACCCAAAAAAATCAGTGCTGAATACGGAGCTTTTGCAAACAGGCTGGCAATGGCAACAAGACTGTTATTTCAAAATAGAATTTTGCGTAATCTAATCTCCTTGTGATCTTTTCAACTTTTTCAATGCGCAAAATTTTTGTCTGTTATCCAAGAATGAGACTGGTAGAAGGATGGCATTCAGTTTTGGGAGGAGAATGAGAAGTTATTTGTGATGTGCTCAGCAGTTCTTGTAGCCTACATGGCAGGCGTTTAAAGGGGAAAGGGAGGGGGGATTGGGCGCAAAGAAATTCAGGCATTTGAGAACGCGAAGGCTGCTCTCCTGCACCCAAATTTCTTCATGCCTTATGACCACTTCCTTCCCCTTTGGGCACCTGTCATGCAGGCCACAGCCCGTGCTGTTGCTTAATAAGAGTTTCAAAATTGAAATGGGAGCTTATGTAGTCTTCTTTGATTTCACATTTAACGTTCACGGTAACAAACTTGCTTATAATTGATAAAGAAATTAAAAGTCTTCAATAGCTATATTTTGTATCTCTTTCATCAGGTTAAACTTAGCCATGGAAAGTAAAGTTCCCGTCGGACCACTACGTTCTCATTCCTGGCATGCAACCAGTACAGAAAAAGTAGTTCCTTCTACAACAAAATGTCCAGCCACAACTCTGGGTATGACACATCCACCGGCTGTTTCAAGCACAATGATACGACGACCAGTGACTCGACCAAAGACTACTACAGGTACGAAGTTAATTGACACCAGTTAAGCTGGAATAATAAAAAAACCCTAGTATTTCATCTTTTATTTTCTCATTTAATAGGAACTTTGATTTCTGGGAAAACAAAGCCTGCTGTTCATCCAATAACCACAGCCAGCCCATACCGACACACCTGGTCCTATGTGCCAAACTTTGTGGACTATCACAGCCCTACATCCAGGTATTTTGCCCCCTCTTTAATTTAGTCTTGAAAAATATTCACTATAATTATATTTAGTTTGAGATCGTTAGACTTAATGCAATCAATGCCAAGAATATTTGCAGCTATGCTACTAGCTTGAACTTACTAATGTTGTGCTGCAACTTGGTTGTTATAAAACTCTTTATTGAATGGGTGAATAAAAATTGAATTTGAAGTAAATGCAAGAAAAATAGTCATTAAAATCCAGTTTTAGACATTTTAAACTAAATCTTGTTCATTCTTTCAGGGTGCCAATTAAAAAAACACTTTTTTTTTCATTTATTTTCTTCTTGGACCAATTTCAATATTTTAAAATTCAACTTCAAACAATAAACACGATTTTGAGGCTCTGGGGAATAAAGTAAGAATTTATATGAGTTTATTCCCCGGAGCCTCGAGATGATGCCCTTTGCGTAAGAGTGAATTTTAATATATTGAAATTGGCTGATTACAGACATAAAACACACTCAGTAGTAGAGTGAAGGCTGCATAAAATAACACGTTAACACGCTTAACTTTCATTAACCAAATTCGTTTTTCTGAACAATTACTTTGGTTAATTAACTGTCGTTGACTGGAGTTTAACTTTCGGATAAAAGTCGTACTTTGTCAACTACAGAATACTTTTCATTGCTATGTCTGACCAAAATCTAGTCATCAGCTTGTTATGTCTCCTTACAAAACTTGAGACTGTTCATAACCAACGTAGGACGAAGAAAGGAAGATATAACTTTTGTGAATTGTTTGTTAGAGAGATCACAAAATTCTCGGACTCGGCGCAACAAGAAAAGTTTGTCAGCATGTAAGGAGGATTGCTATTTTGATCATGGGACTGACTCTGGTTTCTCTGTTTCTTTTCGAGGTCTCGCTTTCTTCGGAGCCTGCCTCGCGTACTGGCCCAGTATGACCACATCAACATTTACTACTAAGAAACAAAACTGACTAAATATGCCTTTATAATGTAATTAACCGTAAATATGGCAGTCTTCAATTGAGTGTCGAAAGTAGTTACGCGATAGCTTTGGTTTGGTGTATGATTGGAGCAAGAAACTTTCGCGAACTTTCAAACCGGTCAGATGCAAAACTAGAACCAATTGCGACTTATAGCCACTGTCGTTTTCCCGCGCTTATAACATATTGGGAAATTTATAGCATACACATCTTAAAAAGAAAAGAGAACAAAAACAAATATGATGAAACTAAATGTCATATACCTTTTTAAAAAGAAACCGTTCCAACTTAGATTTGAAAAGATTAACATCAGAACAAGCTCGAGTTTCAAAGGGGAGCTTGTTCCACAGTCGGGGGGCAGCAACAGCAAACGCTCGCTGACCATACGTTTTCAAGTTACAAGTTGAAGTGCTAAACCAGGACAAATTCCTTGACAACGCAGAAAATTCGTGTTTCAAGTGACCCACACGCCTAATTGAAAATGATTTTTGTTCGTTGATGAATTATTGATTCAAATAGATTTTATCGAATCACTTGCAAATATTTATACTGAATGATTATCGATTGAAAGCAAAGTTAAAAAAAAATTTATCATCACTAGTGATATAGCAAAGTTACACAAAAAGGTTGGAAGTTTTTAGCATGGAAATGATCAAATAATTGTTTTAATTTATTTTATATTTATTGTTACCAGATTTTTTTTACCCCCAAAATGACGAATACTAATGAGAGATCATGCAAAATTACCCATTTAATTCAATTTTCATTAGAAACAACCACAGCACATATACACCAGCATTGTTAATCTCTTTAGAATAAGGTTTGTTTAAATACCAATCAAGAGGCCTTTCATTCAGCTTTACACAAGAGCGCCATAAAAGTGATTTAGCTTTGGTCACCAAACGGAACTGGAACAATATACCGTTTGTAATTACATTCTCTCACGCATAAGCTCGTCTAGAATAATTAATTTGCACCAATCGTCTTGTATTCCTAGTAGTTAATAATAAAAATAACTTTCACTTTGCACCAATGTTTGCCTTTTGAACTAACTGCGAATCTTTAGAGATATACCCCCCCCAGTATTCCTTTGAAACAAAGTTATGACAGTTATGAGGACAATTGCGGTGACTTCTGAAGACTAAAAACGATGTGACCTTCTTTTGGATATACATCCGAGACCTCCCAGTCAAGCTTATAATCGTAGCATAACTTACGGTGCACTAGCTCGTGAGGTCTACCGTAAACCGAACCACAAATGGCGGACAATAGTCCAATTTCGTTACTTTAAAGTGGACTTCCACTCCCGTGAGAGAACTGTTTTCTATTATTAATAAATATTAAATAGTTAAAATCGTATCTTTCCTCAAAAGCCTTCAAACACACTTATAAGTACAGGCCCTTATTGTATTTTAGAGTCGCATTTTCCCCCGACCATCTTGGATAATTGTGGCGTGTTACGGTTGCCCATTGTTCTGACACAGAACTTTTTTATTAATAACACAACAGGGCAACCGTAGCACGTCGCAAGTTTCCTCGTCACAATTATTGAAGACGGCGGTGTCCGGAAAGTTTGATACTGAAAATCTGAATTCGTGCTTGTTCAAAATTGAAGCTGGTGAGCATGATAAGCTTTATTTGTGTTCTCACGGTTGGACTGGAACGAGCTCGCGATGGAGGCTTATGCAGGGAGATTACTTGCATATGAAAAGATTCCCCGCATTAGCCTCCAGTCCATGCTCGATCTAGTCCAACCCGAAAATACGAATGTGGCCTATTAGCGTACACAGAAAGAGTAATAAACAGCCTTCATTTACGCATTCAATTCAGTAGTTCTTAGTAAATGAAAGAAACTAGGCTCAAAGGGCATCCATGCATCCAGCATACTGCTAGGATTGGAATATCAATGAATTGCATATGTGCAATACGATAGCCGCGATGTTGGGTTTCTCATTACCTTGGATGACAGTTTTAAAGCTATCATATAGTTAGTTTCGAACATATAGTTTCGAACATATCTATTGTTGTCTGATGTTCCAGAAGTCAATTATCATTGTTAATCGAACATGTTATTAACTCAGTCTAGGATACGGCTACGGAATCTCGAGTTATCAAAAGTTACAACAGGGTTAGCCGTTTTTTATTCTAAGAAGAAGTTCAAACTCTTCGAGACTCGTGTTCATGTAAACACATTTCGGAAACGGTGACCAGGAAACAAGAAAAGTGTTCGTTTGGTGTGGACGTAGAATCCTTTGTATCGTGCCGCCGAGAGAAACTTTTCTTTTTAAAGATGGAACAGAATTTTTCATTTTGTTCACCTTCTCAATGCTTCTCAATCCAGTCACACAGGAAATGTTCGAATCTTGGAAGTCAATCCAGACGGCAATTATGTGAGAGTCTTCAACACTTCAAGCTTCAAAGTGAGTTTGTAATATTTTTACTGGTGTAAGCTGTGACTTTTAAAGAAAAAACATTGCTTATCTCATTGTTAATTATGCTGCTGTAATTTAAAAACTCTGAGATTCACAAGTGAAAGGTAACCAAAGGTAGCATTCGGTTTGCGCTTAGCGAAAGAGAATGCTTCATAATTTGATCAGATCATGTGACGTGTGACTCATGTCCTGAAGACCGTGTGAACTCGAAAAAACTTTCGTTCGTTTGGAGTATCGTTTGGGTGGCACCTTGAATTACGTGACATGTGCAACTTATATAAAGAACGCACCCTCTTAATTTCTAATCATTTCTTTTGGAAACAGCGAATTTTGTAAATAAAAGTCTCTGATTGCATTTTAAGTTGGAGTTACTGCGAACAAAATTCACACGATTGGAGGAAAACCACAGTAATTTTCTGTTGTGCGCAATACCCGAAGACGACTATGAAGTTACTTTGGACTATTTAGAAAGTTATTTTGTTGTTTGGCCAATCAGAGTAGACCGAGGAACCAATCAGCGCTTGCAGCTAACGCGTCCTACCGACGCCAAGCGCGGGAAAATGTGCACAAGTGAGTCAATAGAGTTTTGTTGGTGATTGCTCAGGGAATTGGCGCGAAAACATAATCCAAAGCAACCGCCTGTTATTTAACCGAAACCCGCTCCATCTTAGCCCACCCTGTATGCACTAACTTAAAAATCAAGAATTTTAATCTCTTTTTCTTTGAATTTATTTAATGTTAGGATGAAGAGATCGGCGGGTACATGATTCAACAAAATGTCGCTGGCAGGCCCGTTACAGTATTCCGTTTTCCTCCAAGAACAAGACTCAAGGCTCTATCACATGCAACTGTGAGTATAAACCACTTCACAACCTCGTTCCCAGGGTGATTTATCCCCCC